>SJVG01001069.1:0-11674 GCA_034774675.1 Scedosporium minutisporum
GTGCGGGAGGAAGGAGCAAAGCCGTGCTAGCCTGGTGAGCGGATGTCGAGAAGAAAAATCCCAATATTCTGGGGACGCTAAATCCAAGAATGGCTAGGATTGGGCGGGCAAGGGGGGGTTCAAGAGAGAAGGGGGGGAAGCCGCATTGGAGACAATTGGAGTTTGTCGCCTGTTACAGAAGCTTGTGTTCTGGCTAGATATTATTTGCAGCAGGCACGGTGGACTTGGGGACTTGGGCTTGCTTGGGGTGTAATCCGCTAGTCCTAGTCCCTACAAAGTACACGCTGGGCTTGCCTGCACTTGATAGTACAAAGCTTCAGTGCTAATGATGTGTGACGTACGAAGTAATTAGCAGAGAAGCTCCAATGAGAGAAGTATAGGTACAATTTCTTGTAATAAGAGCATCAGCTCAAGAACCGCCGTACATTCACATACGTCAAGTGTATTTTATCCCGCCAAACACAAAATGAAGAGGGATCAAAATTGAACATTGGACTTGAAGAATTGGGGTTGCTTGTGCTTCGTAAAACTACTTCGTAGTTGCTTGGGTGTGAGACGCAATGACCAGGTCGAGATCAACTTCAGTGCGCGATTCCAAGAGCAAGCCGGGAGTTCGTAACAGACATCAAGGTGCCACGATTCGCGCCAGTGTATCTGTATTCGTCTACTGATCAATTATGTCCAATTTGCTTCATACATTCTGGCCAATTACCCCCGAGACAAGCTCACACAGGTGGTGATGCAATAGTTCCAGTACTACGGTACAACCCGTCGGACGGTATTGATCGATGTACATACATACATACACCCAACATCTCGCCGCAGAATCCGGCGTGCAGACCCTAACCTTCGTCTGCGATGCTGATGAGAAGCCTCTTCACTAAGGACGCCACCGCAGGCGTCTTTCTAATAGCTCCAATGCCGACCACTTCGCTTGAAACCACATACGTGGACGTACATAATAATACCTTGTCCCTCCGACAGACTGATCCAGCACCGGCTAGCAGTTACCGGTCATGGTACACTTCCTGCAGGTCCAGCCCGCCAGAACGGGTCGTTTTATTGTTTCTCGTTCGATGCCTCTTGGTATGCGCGATATGCGAAGGAACGGCAGTTTCTCCACTCCTTTTCCATGACCTTTTTTTTCTCTTCTTTCTGCATTACGAAGTATTACATGGATGCGTCGGGGCTACCGCCAGACCGGTTCTGTATGTACTTGGAGTGTACGAAGTCGAGCGAGTATCTAAGTCGCTGACCTGGTCGGCATTGAACCCTGTCTGGGAGCCAGGTCCTACAAAGCAGACAAGGTAATCTTTAACAAGAGCAAGACGACAAGCAGCACTCCAAAGTGGGCTAATTAGCCCATCGACGACTTCATCATACCCCGGAGCCTTTTTATTTCGGTCTGTCTTCCATTTGCAGCTGTTGATCTTCCACGGGTCCAAGGCCGTTTTAGCGTCTTTTAAAGTCTTGCTCTTCAACCTCGTCTGATGGAAATTCCTGATGGGTGGGTAAGTACTGAGTAACGGGGTAGGTAACGACATTAGCTCCTCGTGGTCGAACCACGTTTCGTCTCTCGCCAATTACCTGTCAAGAAAGTGACAAGTGTCAGACAACAAGACGATGCGGCTTTCCGATGAAAAGGTCCCCCATTCATCCCCCCTCTCACTATTTGTCTGCGCAATGTGCACAAGCGAAATAGCACAGAAACGAAATACATAGAAGCAAGTCGGTGGTTTCCGACTATTCGACCACATTTCTGCAAATGCATGCAGGCAAGGCATATTACGCCGAGATGTTTCTGCGAAGCACAGAGTTGCCAAAACGGAAAGTATGCTCCACTCTATGCATCGATGCAGAAAGAGAGAGGGGGGATGGTGATATGACTTAGTGGTTTACACTAGTTTAGTTTAGCATTCTGGTTGAGGGGGCTGAGGGGCTGTTCGTGGGTGTTACTTACCCAAACGGCTGGGACGAAGGTACATTGATACATCAACACTTCGCAGTCCGAAGTGAAGAGAAGGAGAGACTTGGAGGAGGCCGAAGCGGGGTTGGAGAATGCAAATTCCGCCGGAGTGGTGCACTCACCTCACTGTGCGGCTGGGTTACAGTTAGCATTCTAGTCTTTGCCTCTCTGGGACTGGATATCACGAAGTATCTAATCTTACCTTCGTACTGTACACTGCATTCTTCACGGGATTCAGGGACAATGGACACTGGGACAGACAGACTTGAACGTCGTCGCCTAGTGGGGCTACCCCCGCCCCCTTGCTTCTCTCATATGCAGTTGTGCGTTTCCTGGGAAGAGAGCGACGAAAACTGGGGGTCTTACGTATTACTATCCAAGTACGAAGTAGTATCAAGTAGTATAGAGTACGAAGTAGTATTACAGCATGACAGAGTTCACTCTCCGCACAGGTCGCTGTCCTGAGTCATGAGAAAGAAGTACTATTAAACTTTGCTTTACAAGTGGCAACCCAAACTCCTTCGCAGTGGATTCTGTCCCAATTCCTTGAGGGTCCCCACTCAATAGACTCTGTGAACGATAACGGCTCTTAAACACTCGGGGTGGATGCCGCACAATCCGAGTACGAGACCCCCAGGTTGTCCGTGGGGCCTCATGGTTGGTCGATGCAGGTTAAAGGCGCTCCCAAACCCCAGAAATAGAAAAGCGCCCCCGTCGCCACTCCGTAAAGACGCATGCAGAGCACAGAGGTTGGCAAGCCAATCATCAGCAGGACGAAGGAGAGCTTGGAGTCGTTCACCGGACTCTTCAGCCCAGTCTACGAAGTACACGACACCTGCTAGGCAGAGGAAGGTGAAGCTAATGTAATACCGCCCGGTGTACATTGTGATCCTCGTCGGCGAGGTCGAGGGGGTTAGGTGTGTTTGTATATCTCTGGGCTTCATTGCAGAAAGAGTACTTCGTAACACCTACAGTCGGGGACTTTCGGGCTTCGTTTAAGTACGAAGTATTAATGTATACTTGCTTCTACCTTTCCAGGGCGTGACCGACAAAGTTATCAATTTTGGTGTATGCAAGTCTGGTGTCGATCAATGGAGGTCTAGCGTCCGTGAGTGCTCAACGTCTGTGTGCGTGTGTGAGGAGTCAGTTTGGCCTCGTGCCTCGTGCCTCCTCTCCCTGAAGTCCTTTCCAGTCTCTCGGGAACGAACCCAAGGATACGGTCGAGCCTCCGCCAACAAGTTGCCAACATCCATCTCGTCTCTCCCTCCCCACTCTTACCTCCCTGATTCTTGGAGAACCCGCTAGAGTGGCTCGCCGTTGGATTGGATGCTGCCAGAACCACACCGAGTTCTTTTTCTTTTCGGTCAGGTCACTGAGGACTTTTTTTTTTTTTTTTTTTTTTTTTTTTTTCTGCAACCGGCCGCCCCAGCTCCAAAATATCAAGGGATTTCTAGCAAAAGGTCAAGCCCCTGCTGTCTTCTTCGGCTCTCGACCTTAGTACTGGAAGCCCGGGAGCCCCGTTGCCGTTTTAGCTTAGCATAGATCTTCAAAATAATAATCATTAAAAAAAGAAAAAAGAACAAGGAAAAGGAAACAAAATTAACAATAATAATAAGTACCAAGGTAGATTATTGAGATTTACTCGATATCAAGGGGCTGCTCGTTCCTTTTTTGGAACCTAGGCTTTACCCGTTCCCGCACCAGTCGATCGGTGTCTAGGAGGATCAATATGGATCTCCACAAAGGGATCACCCATTAACACAGTACAATCTACTACAATACTTCGTAGAGTACACGATAAAATCAATATACGAAGCAACGAACGAGAAACAAGGCTCGGCTCTAACTTCTCTGTACGAAATCGACCGGACGGACCCATCTTACTTCGTACTGACCCACCCTGATCCTCCAGACCGGGTCAGACATGGAGATGAAAATTGCACTTCGCCTAGTGTAGTTTATTTCGTTACGAGGCCCGGAATGGGAGGGTTGATGATTTTTTGGGGAGGAGAAAAAGACAAAAGTTGGTTTGGTCTTGTTCTGTTCTGGGTATGGATGGTGGACGATCTGCTAAACCGGCCTTGGCTATCGTCATCGATACTTCATATTTTCTGTTCCCCCCTCCTCTTTTGTGTGCTCTCTTCATCTCTCCGCTTGATTCAGGGGGCTTCACCGAAGAAACGGTCACCGGCTGACCGGCTCAACTCAAGAGAACATCCACTACTTCGTATTCTGTTACTACTCCATGCATGGGGAACCCTCCTGCATCGCCAATTTTGCGTCCGCCACTCTTCATCCCCGTGACTGCTCTTTAGTAATGAAAATTGTTGCCGTTCTGGGCCAGACGTACTTCGCTTCGAATGCAACATCCCATGTCCGACATACATGCGCTCTCTCCCTCACACTCACACACACACACACACACACACACACACAGATTTTTTATCAGTTTCTTGATGCGTGGCACCAGCACCCGAGATGTTCCAGTTTCATCCTTCATTGGCTTGCCTTCTTCAGCGCTTGCTCTGCATGATGCCGTACGACCAGACAATGCCTAGGGCTAGGTGGGCCTCTTGACCGTAAATTTTTTTTTTTAAAAAGAATTATTTTCCTTGTGAGACCAGTGGAGTTTTTAGCATATGATGGGTGAGAGAGAGAAAGGGACTGTTTTGAAGAATGGCTGGGTATCATAGCGGCGTCGTGATGACCAAGAGCTGATGAATGGTGCAATTCACACTTCTCCGATACCATGTGAAGCCGGTCAGCGCTACCGCTACACATTGCATAGTACACACGAAGTAGTGCGAGACCGGCATTACAGCATTGGAGAAATACTGCTTTACATTGATCCTTCGTCGGCGCAAATAATCTCCTAAGCTGGTACGTACGTGACGAGACTTCGCTGGCCTGTCTCACTTACGCTCGCGGCTTGCCAAAGAGGCAGGAAGAAGAATCAGAACCAGCGCCGGGGAAAAGAGCTCCACTGTCGTTTCAACGAATCCGTCGGATTTCAGAAGTGACAGGTCTTTTGCAGCAGCATGAGTGTGGGAGCGTCCCAAATGGCCGGTGCGACTCTTTCTCCAACAGGACGGACAGCCATGCCAAAGGCTTTTCAAATTCCCGAGGATGAGGGGTAAGAATTTGTAGTGTACTTGCAACTGAGACGCACGAGGACTTCGTTTGAACTACAGTTTGAACCCGCATTCTGTGTACGATCACGACACCAGCAATAACAACGTGATCATTGCTGAGTTTTATGATATGGTGTATTGCCATCGCCTGGAGGTACAAAACTGTGCACGCTGAATCTCGCAAATCTGAGCCAATCTGGGTTATATTGATATCAATGCTTATTCGATTTCCGATATTCAATGACCTGCGCAATAACGCAATACTCCAATACCAGAAACCGGACCGGACCGGGCCGACTTTGCTGGAAAAACAGAATATCGACGCCTCGCTCTTCAGGTTCTTGGCAAAAAGACGCAAACAACAGCACATGAGACACCTCCATCTGCTAACCCAAGTGAAAACCACACACAGAGATTAGCTAGGAGTACTTTCAGTACTTCAGCACTTCGCTCTTCTTACCCAACCCATTCCGTCGCCCACAACAGACAGATCTCCCCAATGCTCGAGGGCCCTACGAAGTACAGATCACGCGACTATTCTCGAAAGGTCGATTAATCTTCACCCAAAAATAACCTTAGTCTACTCCATCCACTCCCCTACAGATGCACCGAGAAACACCGAAGTTGATAGACGACCCGTTTCACACCTTCAACCCTTCTCGAACTAGCCTCGCGCCCCCTCTTACCGGTTGTCTTGTCCTACACCCCGGTTGCTTGAAGCACACGATCATGGGGGCTGAAAAGATTTCCCACCACCGCCCGATCCTCCCGTACAAACCCGCAACGCCCTCCCGTCCCCAAAGCTGGATGAAGAAGTCACAGATCAAACCCCCCAAGTACACACAACTCCCACTTATCAAACAAAGGTCCGGCCCGCTCTTCCCGCCAGTTTCCGGAGCCCGGGTTAAGTCGTCCGCTTCCGCCCGGTCCCTTTATCTTCCGTTTCCTTTCTCCACAAGCGGGGTGCGAAAAAGAAAAAAACTAGCCAAGAGAAAGAAAAAATCTCTTTTTGCTCATACCCCACAGCAACCCAGCCTACAACTATACAATCTCGTACGAACTAGAACCGTGAGGGTTTTTTCCCAACCTTTTCACAGGGCTTGTTTTTACTACCACTTACTTCACCAAGTATGGAATGGCCAGATGCTGCAGTATGAAACCGGAGACAAAGCCGCCTTGACAGAGTAAGAGTCGCAAGTTGCCCCGCTCTGCATCCAATCTGCCCTCCGCTCTCTTTCGTGTCTTGGTCACCCAGTGGGCACTTTGGACGCCGACTTGCTCAGCACCTGCATGCCTAACTACTGCTCGCATCCCTCGCCCGGCAAGGACGGGACGTGGAAACATTCACGGAAACATCGCTACGGGGAATCGCCTGAAGTCGCGGCGTCGAGGGTGGGAGAGGACATTATACACATTGTTAACTTACAACACAACCACGCAACACATACACAGACATCCGCAACTAAATCATACACTTTGACACACCCACTCCATCCGCAAACATGTTTCGCTTCCTTCTGTTTTTTGTCGTTGCATTCCTTTATTGATGCCTGTACCTGTATCCCTCTACTGAGAGAACGGGAAACCGCGTGGAAATCAAAACCCTAAAAACCTCCTTTAATTTCCTCCCTGCAACTGCACTGCACTTTCTCCGGGGTATACCACTTATCCGCCTCTTCTCTCTGCAAGATCAGCTAAAAACGTTTTTTGCTCTCCTCCACCTTTCCGAAGTTGACCATTCACCTTTCTGGCTTTCTCCATCGGCCTAAACAAGGCTAAAGAGCTAATAAGATATGCTATTGGACTTGTGCCATGGGACTTGTGATTGCCACTGCAGGCCAAATGACTCCCGAGTCCACCAAAAGCATAATAATGCATCGCGGCGCGGCATGTCTTCGACTTGCAGTAGTCGATGAAAGGAGGGGAGAGAGGTCATTCCTAGTCACTACCCATAACGGGCGAGTGTCTCGTTCGTAGGAAAACACCCTTCACAAGTGTGTAAGGGCATGCATGGCATGCGTAGAAGCAACTGGCTGCCGAGATGATAAACCCGTCACCACCTTAAAAACAAAGTGTTTGCCAATCATCACAGCCCCTCCCGCACCCACAAAGCGAAACGCCCTTACTCCTCTTCCGAATCCGACGAATCACTACTATCCTCCATCGCCGTCGGCGTAAGAGCCGCCGTGATCGAATCATTCATCGTCTTAGGCGATCCCGCCCGACCACCAGCCCCGCCAGTACGGAACTGGTCGCGGATGCCCTTGAGCTTGCTGATGCGCTCTTCTTGCTCCCGAGCGTTCATCGGCTTGTTCTTCTTCTTGGGCTTGGCCGGCCGCGACAGCGGCGCGTTGTCCATGTGGGGACTGCTTCCGCCGCCTAGACCTGCGTCTGCCGACGCCCCGCCGTCTCGTCCGAAACCGGGAATTGCCTTAGCGCAGAGATCCCACAGCTTCTGAATTGCGTTGGCGCTGAGCTGGTCAATATCCAATTCGAGCACGCCAGCATTGTTTTCCTGACTTGACGTTAGCACATCTACCACGCTACGAAATGGGACTACAAAATACGACGGTGGAATTACTACTTACAGCTTGGCCAGTATCCTTCTTGATAATCGAAATAGCCTGCTCGATGCTCGGATACGAAGGGTCGCTGAGCGCATTGGCGATCTGGTTCCTCTCAGCGGCGCCCCAAGAGCGCTCCTTCTTAGCGGGCTTCTTAGCGCCGCCGCCGGACTTCTTGGGAGGCGCGGGGGCCGTCGACTTCCTGCCGCCACCACCACCGGCGCCACCCTTGGCCTTGCTGGGCTTGCTCGGCCTGGCCTTGGCGGGCTTCTCCGACCTCATGGCGGCGAACTTCTGCTTCTCCGCGAGCAAACTCTGTTGGACGGTAGACAACACAGTTGACTGGAGCCTGATGAGCGCCTCGTTGGGGAGATCCTCCATGTAGAGCTGGTTCAGCTTCGTCGTCTCCTCTTGCAGCTTCTCCTGCAGAGTCGCGATGGTCGCCGCCAGCACGGCCGCGTCGCCTCCTCCCACGGAAACCTCGGCCTCCACCTCGGACTCCTCATCGCTGTGGAGGTCGGACGCCGTGGATCCCGCCTTACTGGACGCGTGCTTGGCTAGCCACTGGTCCTTCTTGGCCATCTCCGATTGGAAGAGAGATCTGAGCTGCTTGCCCTGGACGTGTACGGGCGTGCCCGCCGTGTTGAACTTGAAGCAGTTATTGAACATGAGATCCATATCGCCCTGGAACTGCTTGGGGTGGGTGTACTCTCCAGCGTTCAGCTTTGCCGCAATCGTGCTAAGGTCCATGGGCTTCTTAATTATATTAAAATACGTAGGGATGCCGAGGGCAACGGGGTCGACTGGTACGAGGAAGGCCGCATTGAGATGGAAGTGCTTCTCATCCATAATTTCTCGAAGCACTTCATCGCAGAATTGGATCTCGGGCTTGAGATTCTTCTTGGAGACTGAGGACTTGGACGAATAATCGATGTCCTTGCTCTTAGGCGGGTGAATAGCCCGCTTGGGCCTGTCGCCATCGGCATTCGTCGAAGCGCGTCGGATCTGTGGTACACCTCCTGGAGGTAAGGCAAAGGTTTGAGATTCGGCACCTTCCGTGGGGCTCGTCGCAATGCTCGAAGCCCTGCGGTTCGCCTGCGCCTGCTTCGACTTGGAAGGTGGGCGTTCCGCAGCGGCGGGAGTAGCAGCTGCCTTCGCGGTGGGAGTCTCCGCTGACGGAGATGCGTGGTGGGCAGACGCGCGGTGCTCGTGATGACGAGAGGGCATGTGCTTCGACGTGGCCTTGGACCGGGGAGGCTCCTCTTCGGGCACGGATAGCGACTTGGTCCAGATAGTCTCGACGACGTTTAGGCCGGCGTGTGTGATGTCGTGGTATTCGCCGTTGAAGGTCAACGTGTTCTTGTAAATGAGACAAAGCCTTCCCTTGAAGTCGCCGAGGGTGCGGAAATGCTGGTCGCGCAGTCCGCGCTCGAGCTCGCCGAGATCTGTAGGGTCATCCACCTTCTCGAGGTACGGGGCCGCGAGCGTGGGCCAGAGCTTGACAACGGAATCCTTGAAGTGCATTCCGTTCTTGGTCTTCTTGACGCCCGCAATGATGCGTCGCATCTCTCGCATCTGGTAAGGCGTGAGGACACGCTTTTCGAGATCGGTGTTGTTCCAGTTCTCGATGCCTTGCAGTCCCTTGGAGTTCTTAAGCTCGGCGGTTACTGTCGAGACCTGGACCTCTTCCTGTGGCTCCGTCTTGGCGCGCTTCGCAAGGGGCTCGTCGCCCGAATCTTCGTCGCGTTCCCGGGCAATCTTGGCTGAGGAGGTGGGTGCGGCATCATCCATCGCCACGTCGACCTGCTCGTCGACGGGAGACTGGACAATGGCATCGTCGGTAATATTGAGCTGCGACATGCCCTCGGGACCTTGCGTGGAGACGTCTTGTTCCTGTTCTGCGGTGGGAGATTCTCGCTTATCGTCGACGGCCATAGCGTCGCCGCTGTCGGCAGGTTTCTTCTCCTCGGGCTCAGAAGGTTTAGACTCGGCGGATTCTGCCTCTTTAGATTCTTCGGTCTTAGGAGGTTGTGCGTCCGAAGAGGATGGCTTTTCTACGGTGGAGGGTTCGGTAGTCGTGGTCGTAGTAGTAGGGGCTTCACCGGTGGCGGGTTTCGTATCAGCGTCGGTCATATCGACGTCCTCGCTCTTCTTGGCCTCTACCGCTGCTGGCGCCTCAGCCTCTTTCTCCTTTTCCTTCTTCTCCTCCTCCTCCGCCTTGGGTTCCGGTAACGTTACGGAATCGGCGTCTGGCTTGGCGCCCGCCTCGTCAGCAGGTATCGTCGCTGCCGTCGGGGCGGCTTCTTCGGATTTGCGAGAGGCGGCGCCCTCGTCGCTGGTGGCTGTTACGCCGTTCGGACCGTCGTTGCTCTCTGGCTTAATTCCGTTGCCGTTCACTGTTGGCGCTGCCGCTTCGCTTTCCCCGGCTTTGGGACTAGATGGTGGCTTGAGCCTACTCAAAGAAAAGATCTGGTTAGCAATTAAGTCTTCCACCTCCAGGGGAAAAGAAGAAATCAATTCATTGTGCATGGCGCGAGGGCCAAACACGAGAGGCTGCATATCACTGGAGGTACAGATAAAGGGCGAATGCGCATACCCATTGAGCTCTGTCTTTTGTTCCCTAGACACGTCTGGGGACGCAGACTTCTGCTCCAGTGTGGGAGCATTGGGCTCTGGTGTCGCCATGGCCGCCATGGACTGAAGACGGGACGAGATAAGAGAAATAGAAGAGTAGAGGAAATGGAGAGATGTTTACGGACGGCGGCTCGTTTCGAGAATGGCAGGCGCGCCGATGAAAGTGGACGGATTCAACGCGAGGCACGGTCGATGATGGCGCATGCGGTCGAGCTGGAGGATGTTTTACTGAAACAGCTCCGAGCCCAGACAAGTACGAGGTAAATTTCGCGTAGGAACTTTTTTGCGATCGATCCGTGACGCAAGAGCGCTCTTTCCAGTTAGGATTTTGTCAGTCACGACCAAGAGTTTTATGTCAAAAAGAGAAGTCGCGATGGGGGCAAAAAGAAAAAGTGGGCATCGTGTCAATTTATACAAGTTTGGCGACTGAGGGAAGGGACGAGTCCCGAGTAGGTAAGGTGGCGAGGCGCGATCGATGAGGGAGGCAAGGACAGAAAGAGATGACGAGAGGTTGCCGCATTCGATGGCCCAAGATATCGCGAGGAGAAGAAAAAGAGATGCAGGCGCAAGGCGCAAATGCAATTGTAACTGCGCGAAAGGTTGCGACTTACCGACAGGTCTTCTTGCCGAATTAGGAAATCACCTTGGGAATAGGTTCGAGGCAGATCGCGACGGCGAAGGGCGACAGTCGCAAGGATGATGGCGGATGTGAGATGATTAAGAGTGATAAGGTGGACCAAGCCAAACCCAAGTAAGTAAAAGGTGCGCGACTCAAAGGGAATTAAGTCGGGTAAAACCGATCGCGACAAGGTGAGGATCGGAAGGTTGTATTATGACGACGGGTTCGCGATTGTCTCTCGGAAGACTACGTAGGAGCTAGAAAAACTAAAGAGGAGAAAATAATAATAAGAAGAGAACTAGGAAGTTTGATGCGGCTCCTCTGTTGATAATGTGTTGTGGTGGAATGGGAGGGGAGGGATTGTTCGTTGTGTGTGGCCAGAGCTTTCCGAGCGTGCGGGTGTTGTGAGTGGATGATATGAAGCTTTTCGAGAGAATGGGAAAAGCGCGTGCACGTCAGTTGGGATTTTCCCGACCGGCGCGCGACGTGGTATTTATCAGAAATGCGACAAACACCCCCTTCGGTAACGCGGATTATACAGAAAATGGGAAATGCTGGGTTCGTTTTATCGGGGCGCACGGGGAAAACGGGGCGGCGACAACTTTGAACTTACCCTCGCAAAGTTGAAGGAGAGAAATAATTCTGGTTGGTCGAATGGGGAGAGAGGAAAAGAGGTTGGTGGTCAGTGCTTTTTATCGAGTTGAGGGAGAGCGAGAAAAAAGAGGGTCTAAAACACGTGAAGGATGCGGTTGGGTTGGGG
>SJVG01000106.1:0-63015 GCA_034774675.1 Scedosporium minutisporum
GGCCTGGGGGGAGGTGGGGAGGGGGTAGGTTTGGTGTTGTGTGTGGGGGACACACCGGTGGGAGGTGGGGATTCTGTGGTCTGTGGTGGGCGTGGGGGGGTGGGTGCCGATGAAGGGGGTGGAGCCCCCTTAACGTCGTTTGGAAAAAAATGCCCATTTTTTCCCTTCTTTTTTCGAAAAAAAAAAAAAAAAAAAAAAAAAAAAAGGAAAGAAGGTTACATATATTATTTACTTACCCTCAGGTTGGAATTCTCCGAGGTTGAAGTCCGTCATGGTTCCAAGCCAAAACCTCCCACTGGGATCCGCACCACCATCGTTCGTCCGCAACCTCTCGTTGGGAGTCTCGGCCAACTTGGCGACATACTCATACTTGCCCGTCTTGCGATCGAGAATGGCGAGACCGTACTTGACACCGATGAGGATCTTCTCCGCCGGGTCAACGCCCTCAATATCTGCCGTCACCGTGACGGGGCTGTCAAGCTGAATGGTCTGGAAGGATGAAGGGCCTTCGGTCAGGTTGACGGTGTGCACGCGGTGCTGGATGATGTCGACGAAGCGTAGGGTGTTGGTGGCTTTCTCGTAGAAGGGACCCTCGCCAAGCTTACAGTGGGACCCGAGGTAGGGCTCCTCGACGGTCCAAGTCTCGTAGTCGGAGGTGGCCATGATGGACGAAATTTAGGTGCTGGCTGTCTTCTTTTATTTTTGGGGTCTCTCCTCACTGACGCGATTAAGACTCGTCAATTGATGTTTTCAGGTGGAGGAGAAAAAAAAATAAATAGGAGGATGCAAAGTGAGGGAAGACACTCATCTATTAAAGTTGGATCCTGTGTACCTCCCTCTTTTTATCTCCCACGCTTCATCGATTGATCGCTTGGCTCTTTTCCCCGCCTTTCCGGGACTTAGAACATTGAATGGCCCCCTCCTCATACCCGCTAAGTCTGTCCTAGCCCACCGCGGCACGTCTATGTGCGAAGCTCATGTCCATTGTGAATGAAATGAAACGTGTTGCCCTCTTTATCCCTCTTCTGCAGCTACTTCCCGTCCGCCATTCGTGGCTTCCATCAACCCACTTCGTTTTCCCGGCAGATTTGTCGAGCCGCGAGAGTGGAGCTCGCCACGAAGCAAATCCATTTGGACATCGATCCGAGCGCTATGTGTAAGAACGAATTGGCCATTTAAGCCATCGAATTGTTTATCGCCTCGCCATTGCCCGTGGCAACATGATGGTGCGATCCCTCAAATAGCAGCGACCCTCCGATTCATCACAGCTTCGGAAATTTACAGCCGCCTGTCATGCCAAACTCCCGCATGCAACACCCTTTCCAGTAGTGCGCTGGTCGACACTAGTCATTCAACCCAAGAGCCCATCCTGTCCCCACCAGCCAAACCACCATGCATGTTTCCAAAGGCGGGGGTGAATGGTCGCCCCAAATTATGACGGCTAGTTCCAGTCGGAAGACGGCCCTCCGAACCGAGATGTTGGGCCGACCCGAAAATGGTCGCGGACGTGGTGGTCCCTCTGCTCCGTCGCTGCGACCAAGGTTTCGGCTATCAACAAGGGGAAAATCTAGCCTGTTGACGTCAGTCATCCTTTAAATTGGCCCCGCCTCGCTGCGAGTTTTGTCTTGGGGGAGATCAACTATGGTCTGTAACTTTTGCCAAGAGGTAATGGTTCGAACAGCAATCTTTGATTTACTTTTCCGTCCATTGATCTTACCCTTAGGGTCGGCTGATGTTTCGAGAATTGAAACGAGAGTAATCTCACCCCGATAGTGACAAACAGTAGCCAGCCCCTGCTGGCCAAAGCGGGCGCGGAACAAACGCTGATTGTGCCCCGGTCAAGCCAACCAAACTTCGGCCTGGGAAGAGACCGCGTTCGTTTGTCCAGGCCACTTCCCCATCGCCAGTCGATCGCCATAGTCAAGATCGCCGAGGGGGTACGGGCAAGGTTGAGGGTAAAAGGTGAGGGCTGTGCCGTCGCAGGAACGAAGTCGAGCTTTAAGCCTTGGCCTCTTCCTGCCAACGAGCTGACAGGCTCATCCTGCCGACCGACTCCTGCAATCCTTCAATATTCCGCGATGTATTGGTAAAAGAATCAAATACCAGTGGCCAGCCACTCCTAGCCAATATTGATTATTGACAGGTGATTGACCGGCATCAATTGTAATTTCCACGCGACAAGCCACTCATACGAGGAGCAAACACCGCCCGTAAAATCGCGAGGTTGTTCACGGTCCGTTTCGGCTTATGCAGGTGACGGGACGGCGCTTAGGCGTGTGTGCGCATCATGCGCAGAATCTCCTCGTCGACGCTCTTGCACTGGCGAATAATGACAGGAGGCACCCACCGTGAGGGGTTGCGTCACTACTCCGTGCCTGCCGCAATGCATGGAGGGAATGTTCATGAGCGGATGGATCCCCAAGACGGATGATACCTGGGGGCCACGGGTGCAGAAAGAGGGGGGAAATGACCACCACTAGACGTTGGTCGGATGTATGATTTGCTTGAACGAGGCAATTTTGTACCAATGGTAAGGACAATGCTGAAAAACTTACAGGACTCTGCTAGTCAGTCGTGCGTGGTTTTCCATCTTGTCGTATGCACCGGAACTGATTGGGCGTGCGGATGTCTTGTTTCTAGCAAATGAAATCTCATTTCGAACGCCTTCGAGCAACAACACTCCGGTTCACAGCCCCAGACACGTCCGTCCCTCCAAAACCACCCGCGTCACTTGATCAGCTGTTGCTGCGCGTATACCTCCCCTGAGCCGGCCCCGACAGGCTGCGGATGGGTCACGGTGGCACATTTTCGAAGGAACGCATATGCGAGAACGCCGCCAACTGGTGCCACGTCGCACAGTCGTGGATCAAAGGTCGGGTGTGAGAGGGAAATGGGGGCGGTGCCTCCACGTTTGAGTAAAGAAATGCCCTTATCTCCACTGAAGATCAAGCGCTCCGACGCGGAGATAGATGCGAGGAGAAACACGAGAAAGGGATCTACTTTGCGGGGCGTGGGAAAAGTCACGCTGAAGGATGATACTCAAGCCCCGTGACAAGGCGTGGATGTGCAAAACAAGGCGACAAGTCAGAAAAGGAATCATAAGCCGTGGGGGCCTCTGCATATCACCAACGATGGAGTGCGGTGTAATCATACCGGAGCAAGGTACGACGGCACCAATGGGAGTCTGTTGGCTTCGACTTCGACCTCCATTCGTAGAAATCTGCCAAATGGTGGTTGGGTTCGGTCTGGATCTCAAACCGCATGTCTTCGTCAGCTCTACATGAGGAGGAGAGACGAACCTTGTAGCAGCGGTTCTCCAAATGAAATGCGACCGCGTGAACACAAAACTGTGGAGTATCTTTGGTGTTTGCAAGCTGCGAGGTTTCTTGGCTGAGCCATCACCAACGTTGCATCCATCGAGAACTGTCCCCTGATATCGGCTGGATGAAACTGGAAGCCAAGAGGGCGGAAATTGAAATGAATGAGTGGTAGTGTACCATGTACTCCGGAATGTGCGGATTCGACGGCTAGCAAATATTCTCCGATGGAGAACGAGATTACAAAGTATGAATAAGGAAATGCATCTCTGGGTGAAGAATGACTGGTCCTGATGCAGGGGCAGAGGTCGCGTCGCATCGTATCTTGATGGAAGGGTGATGATGAGGACTCAGTTGAGTTTTCGCTGTACACCGAGTGGCACTCCGAACAGCCTTATGCATCGGCCGCCAGGCACTCCAAGCCGGACCGAAAGGAAAGCACGGCTTCTACCAAAAAGAAAACTAGAGAGCTTCGATTAGGTTTCTTGGGTTATTCGACATGCATGAACTGGACGGGAGCTTCCCCAGTCTGCTGCACTAAACAGCTATGCTCACCACTAGCCACGACGTGGACCAGGAGCAGCCGGCAACGAAAACTCGGGCGGTGGTCTCATGTTCCATCGATTGATCTTTCCAAGGAGGTGCAGCCTGCAAGATGATGCATGCCATACGTACATGCAGCGTGCTCAGTGTGCTCCATCTCAGAAAGTTATTAGAGACGCTATAATGTTAGTGCCTCATGACCTGACCAACCATCAATGATACCCCATCGTCAATACTTCCTTCTCCGTAATTGCCTCGCTGACCACTTCGCAATAACAATTGGAGTAGCTCGCCCCACTAGCAATACCGCGCTTGGCCGGCTGGCGCCTCGAGCTGAGCTACCTCGTAGGGACGGCTACTCCAGGAGCCATACTTGATACTGTAGGAATAGAAGTACTCCGTGGGAACGGAAGTTGCAACGGGTTCAAGGTCCAGGGTCCTAGGCACTTAGGTGATGACCACCAGAGCAATTTCCCAAGAAAAACCTCGTACTAAACTAGTAGGAGTCGTGCTCAGGCGGTAGGTCTTCCCAAGGTGCCAACAAGACCGGGGAGGAGCAAGGGACGGGGGATGATGTCCTTGCTACCCCTTGTCTATCGTCATCAACGAGGTCAGTACGTGCGTAACGCGCGAATTCATATGTGAGTGCTTGATTCCACCACGCGGATCCTGTGTGATCTAGCATATAGTTGAGTCTAGCCAGTCTAGCCTTAGAACGCTAACAGTGTCAGCTTCTGTTCTATCGCGCCATTGCAATTTCCGGGGAGGAACGGTGCAGCCACGCGATCTGGTGCCTAGCTCCTTCCCTGGGCCTTTTTTCTGGCCACGAAAATGTGATGAGATTTGCTTGTGAGGGGCAAACCAGGGGGAAGAAGGTGGTAGGGGATCCGTTTGGTCCAGAAGGAGTGATGAAACTAGGAAGTACGTGCTACTTGTATGTACGAAGTACTACGGGGTATATTATTGATATCAATTTTATCTGTCATAGTCACTCGTCCTTGTCTTCACGGACTTCGCACGAAGGACGACGAAGTACGAAGTATTAGGGCAATGCAACTATCAGAGATCGTGTTGCACTGGCGCTGTCCTTCCAAAGCGACGTAATAGGTCGGTAGCAATTAAAAGCAAGGGCCTGGCACACAAGCCGTTTGCAGATCTCGAGTCCTGCCATGGATATAAGTCTAGAGACTCCTTGTAAGTAATATGAGGATGTCACCCTCCTCGCCCGCCAGCTGTGTATTATTATGGAATAATCTGAACGTAAATTGGCTGTATTCTAGGTACTTAGCTTCGAGGGCACAGTACTCGTATTTGTGCTCTGATTTGACTCTACTCCATACATACTAAGACTAAAGGCAATGAAGGGATGTCGAGAAGCTCAACATCAAGCCCTTGCCATGCTCGGCGGTTCTTGTGCCCGGAAGCTCAACCCGGCGGCCGGACCATACGTACATTAGCGCAGGTTTAGTCGTGCACGCCACTATGGGCTGGTGGGCCCTCGTCCGGAAGAGGAGGATCCTGAATTACTTCGCACTTGTTCGGATTCCTGCTTGCTGATCGGTGATAATATGTAGGGTCCAACACGGGGCAATAGTCTACTTCGTACTTCGTACTTTTGGAGAAAATGAGGCGTTTAGTGGGGGTCCGAAACATCAATTGATGGACGCCGGGATTCTGGAAATGGGGCCCATGCTTAGATGGGGAGGAATGGTGGGAACTAATATTAGGTCCCTTGCAGATCTCGCCCTCCTTAACCCAGTCGGCGGTTCTGACAGGCCTGAGCACGAAGCATCAATTTGAGGCGTTCGATGAAATAAAACTTTCAAATCCTTTCAGCCACAGCGGGTCGGAGCTCTGTGAATGGACTATTGGACTCTGGGGCATTACAGAACAGGAGGACACATGTGGCCCCTGCCCTGGGCATCGCTTGGGAACTTTCATCCATCAATTGAGCGTTGGAACGACCGACATTAATGAGGGTGAATGTAACCTCCAACATTGAAATCCTCTCTGTAATACTTCGCTGTACAAGCAGGAGATTTAATGAAAATCGGATTTTTTTTTTTTTTTCGTACTAGTAGGAGACTGCGAACGTGAAGTAGCTCAGTCTAGTTTGAGGAGCATCAATCAATAGTAAGGGAAAGGAATGAGAAGTTAGCCCCTTATTGCCAGGCTAAAATAGTGCACGCACAACGTACTTCCAGCCAGTCTGCCGGATTGATGTCCTGGTCTGTGTTTAGGATCATTGACGACATTGATCAATATTAGTACACTTTCGTGGCGCCCAGTGACATCGCACACCGGGACCTGGCTGTTGTGTCGTCACCATCTACAAAGTACTACATATCACAATAATCATTTTCGAAGGAAAGGAGCTCAAGCCAAGGAGCAGCATCAGACGGGTACTCTGGATTCTTTTTCTGACAAAGTCTATGGAGTATGGAGTATGTACGAAGTAGACGAAACGACTCGTAATTATGTAGTACCAAGAAGCTGAAGAATCGAATCTCCACCTTCTTTCCACTCAATTCAACATCATTACCAAGTAACACTTCGTCGCGTGGGTCAGTGGTAAGATCAAATGCATCATCGGTACTTAGATGCACGATGAGAGTAGAAATGGGGGTAGCCCCGTTATTGGTGGTATCAATCTATTAGTGGAGCATATTTCATGAGGACTCCATGGTCCTTACAAGTTACAACCCAGGATGCCTTCACAGACTTCACGATGCTACTTCGTTTAAAATAAGGAAATCAATCGGAGGTAATCTTATTTCCACAGAAGCTTACAACTTACAAAGTACGAAGTAGGCGGGCATTATCCTGGCGCTGACGTTTCTAAATTACCGGTCTTCAGGGCTGGTCACCGAAAGAAACATTGAAACATTAAAATGCTACTTCAATGGTTCATAGATTCCACTGTCTAATGGATGGCCCTCCACAGAACTTACAATGAACATGTCTGTACAAAGGTACTGGTTGCTGGATAGTTCGAAGGAGGTGCCCAGGCACCTGAGAATACAACTTGGCCGGGGGAGGCCGTTTCTCTTTGAAGGACGCTATCAACAGCGTGACACTGACGGACCTTGGCATTCAAATATCAATTACCTGTGAAGAACTTGATCCTTCCAGGTTCAACTAATTTGACGACACTAGTGCTGAATCTACCTTGCAATCTCGGCCACATTCATCAATCACCACCAACTTCGCACTTACCGATCAGAGGCCAGGCCAGGTAATCTCAGCTCAGAATACAACGCCACTCTCTCTAACCTACTTCGTATACTGCGAAGTAAGGAAAACAAATGATTAGTTGATAGAACAGGATTGGAAGATGTGTGAGACAAAGAATCTCCTTGACAAAGAACATTGCCATGCAGCTAACACCCTGGCAAGTCAGTTGGAAGGCAGCATGGTCTGGTTCCCTCGCGTCGGGTCCCTGCACCTTCGCGGTCCGACACGGATGCTGGACCTGATCCCTCTGCGGGTCGTGCGACGAATACCTAGTGGGTCTGCAGACGGAAGAGCTCTTGACTCTTCTTGGGTCCAAGAACCGTCTAGTGCCTGTGGTTGGTTGTTAAAGCAAAGAAAAAAGGAAGCTTCATAGGATCACTGTCAAATACACTTCGTAGGATATCCTCTCGGGTATAAACGGCAGAGCTCGGGGCTATCAGCATGAACTTCGACGGACAAAGAAGGGCCGTCCGTTCCCATTGCTGGCACTAATACCCACCCTCACAATGGAGGTAGGCTCTATAGAGATGTCGGCCTGGGGACCTAATAATAAACGGGCACTGGGTATTGTTGCTGACAATATTACCAATTCATACCTAGCTTCCCAAGAGTATTGCTTCTTATTAAAAGGCATCGATCCAACGGCCTTCGAATGAAAGTGCAAGAGATTATTCAGGAAACAGCGAAATTACACAGTCCGTATTGGTTTGCTCATATTGATGTTTCCTCCATTCCCAAGCACGGCAAATCAGAATGCGTCGGGCCGTGGAGTTTCCCCATGGGGCACTAAACTAACCCGTCATACTCATTGATGTATGGACTACTTCGTCTTACCAAGGCATTGAGTGGTGTGCTCTGTACTTCTTCGTAGTGTAGGAGTGCGCTTGACTAGGCCTGGTGATGGATTTGGTGTCCTCCAAATTCATCCATGGGGTCATTGAAGCGGTCTCGAGAGCTTGATGCTGGCTGTTGCTGACTATGAGTACTTCGTTCTTCGTACAAATTGTATGTACGGAGTACGAAGTAGCAAGGGGCTTACTTCATAATGCACGCACCGCCATGATGGTCCTGTCCCATCCTGGCCGCAGATTGGGCCGCAGCGCGGAACGCCCAATACCACGACGACAGAATCCGCTTTAGGAATCCCTGTACTGAATCGGTGCAGGCAAATAACATATGGCAGCAGGAGGTCTGTTCGCCTTGCGACGAACACATCAATCGGGGCAATTCACTGGCTCTTGGGGCTCACGGCAAATCGTAGCTGCATCCGATCAATACTTCGGGCTTGTGCCCCATCTGCTGTTCACGAAGAGCCTCAGCCCCGTCTACCTATAGAATGGTGTGTCAAACTCCTTTCATCGAGACCCAATGCTTGTTCCCAGAAGGAGATAGGGTGCCACAGCACGGTGTTCTATGGTATTGGTAATGTTGGTAACCCCTGAGAGGCTTGAGAGAAGTGACAGATCAGATGTGTGTCATTTGAAGCTTCCCCCGTTGCACATCATACTACTTGGGCTGGGGGCGCAACGAGGTATTAATACTCCGTGTGGCGGAAGAGTAAGCGGTGTGGATAGGACAGTTTATAACCATCAGCTCGTATAATTCCCGAGCTCCAAGTTTTTTCATCGGCAAGGCGACGCTTGTCACATCCAAGGGACAGGCCGGCGAATGGCTGCTTCTCTCCAATAGGATCCGTTCCAAGAACCCATCCACTTCTGACAGAATAACTTGTACGTAAGTACCTGCAGGGCTTTCGAGCCAAACCAGGTCCCTGTACATTGGATTCACCTCCCTTAACCCCATTTAGAAAGTACATGTACCGTTGACTCGGAACAAGAGGTTCCATACTTACCAAGTATCACAGGTATCGGAGTGTTTTGCAGGTAGGTGCCTCTGTCAAGTATGAGTATGAGAACGTATTTGGAAAGCAGACTTGGAGAGGAAAGCAACGGGTACAGCAGTGAGGTATACTACTTGTAAGCAGTTTACAGAGTACGAGAATTCAAAGTTCTCTTCAATGGCTTCATTGACGGTTTGCCGAATAAAATAAAGGTAAGCCCTAAAGTTGGAAGAGAGTGCTTCCATACTTGTATTGGGTTTTGGAATTATCCATTGCCTCACTCTTTCCTCGGAGGAGGTTGGTAGCAAGAAGGCCTGTCCCCACCCACCACATGTGAACTCCAAAAAGAGCAGGGGCACCCGACTTGGACGACCATGGATTATTAGATGCCTTCCCAAAACAGCACGGCTGGCGATGCTTGTGGGACGGATGGGGCTCTCAAAGCTCGTGCTTGTCGTCATCAATCCGAGGTGCAACCGCATTCGTTCTTGCCCCATGTGGAAGTGATTTGACTTGTGCTGCCGATGTCGTCAATCGCGGTGGCGCCTGCTCCGGTGTGCTCCCAACATTTAGATCATCGTGCTCAATACCAAATTTCCTCATATTACATTGGTTTGCTCTTGACGGATCGTTATTCATTGCCGACTCCTACTAAACAACATCCGTCTCTCACTCCCGCTTCGTCAGGGCTGCGGGCAACTCTCCTCCTTTCGTTGCTAGATCAATTCTGTTGTTTTTCATACGATTACATGAAGCAGCAATATCGTTCCCATTTACGTTATCAGCAACTAAGACGCTGGCTCCTCCCCTTCCCGACATCGCACTAAGATACCGACCACATTGGAATTTGGGCAGGGGCGCATATATTGCCTCGTGTAATGACGCCTGGCACTTGGGATCGGCTATTATCCCCTCGGGGGCTTGGCATTCTTCTTCCAGACCGACATTCTTCTGCAGATCCTAAATAACAGTCACGATACCAAGCTCAGCTTTTGCTTGCCAGCCGAACTATTATTCCCAGTCCAGATCGAGGCGTCCTCCGTATTCACAGATTCCCTCGACTGTTGTTTTAAGTTCCCACCACAGTGCTGCCACACGACGAGGTATTGAGTGTTGCCTTGTACTTCCCTGTCCCCGTTTACACACTAAGGAACGGGAGGAGGGTGTTCTAGCTCCACCTGGATAGTCTCTAATACTCAACAGCCCTAACCCGAGCAGGCGGGCTTATCCGGTGCACCATTTCTCACGGCCTGGCCCTCCCCGTCTTGAAGAAATGTCGAACGGCCTGGCCCATGCTGTACTACTAAGTAGTGTACGCATGAACATGTGGACACTAGATGGACAAGAACAAGCCCGTCCCGAAATGCCTCTCTCTGCAAGAACACAACGCAGTTGAATAGTATGCTCACAAAGACTCAATCTATATCTCAGGGAGCTGAGAGACTGATTCATAGTCTGCCATGGCCATCAGGAGAGGCGGACATAGACATGAGCACCCATCAGCTAGTACTCTGAACTCACCGCCTTTATTTCCCACCGTTGGGATCAGTCTGTCCCACTTCGGCAGCCCTGTCATCTCCTGCGAGCTGCTGAGAGATACTTGCGTTCCGGCCTCCTGGAACAAGATACATGCAGCTGTGGGTGTAAAGGCTCCCAGAGTGGTTAGTATTTCCCCACCCTTGGACTAATCTCCCAAAGTTTGCTTGTGTTCTCCGATGCTTTTTCCCCTTCTTTTCCTCTTGTCCAGTCATCATCTCATTCATTACCTTGGGCATCCCTACGTCGTTTAGTCTCCACTTGCCAACACTTCGCAAAGTTGCAATACTGCTAAGTATGCCTTACGGTGCGTGGGATCCAGTCAGACACTGCGGTTGACCTCCCACACGCGGGAGTAGGCGCCAACTGCTGTACGTGTCCCAGCATACAGACGCTGCCTGTCCTGCGATTATTGACGGCCAGACGAGAACGCACATGAGCATGCCATACATCAATTGATGGCATGCGCACAGAGATGCGACCCACCCAGAGTTCTTCGGGAAGGGTGATTGAACGTGGCAGATACCAGAAACCACGGGTGTTCAAGACAAGTTCGTATTAAATCCATTCCAGTTGGAAGAACACCCTAGACAACACACCTTCAACCCTAAACAAGCGATTCCGGGTTGTACCTTAGTTAGACAGCGAGTACTACAAAGTACAGCAGTGCGACAGTCCTACACCTTCAGCATACTTGTTCCTCTCTAACGTTTAATAATCTTGAGCTGATCGTAGATATTGTCCGGATCATGACTCTCGCTCTCGTCTTCCATCGACTGACCTTCACTCCTGAACGAGGAGCAAGTAAGCTGTGATTCAACTACGAAGTACTGCTATTACTGGCTCGAGTGCAGACGCGGGGGGATGTCAACATGAGGTCACATTCTCACTGGCCAGGGACCCATCCATCCACAATGGATCCTTGGAAAGGGTCTTCCTCTACAAAGTCGTGTACTTGGTACACACCCTTGGCTGGTGGCTTGTTCCAGTTCTCACCTTTTTCTTTCTTTTTCTTTTTCTTTTTTTTCTTTCTCTTTTTTCTTCCAACCACACCCTTAACCCTTAAAAGACCCCTGTCAGCGGCGAAGGCTAGCTTCCCCGGGCATCCTACGCCAACTGCAACCATCAACCGACGAAGTAGGTACCGGCGGTGTATTAAATCTGGGTATTTTTTTCTCTCTCTTCTTGCTTTGAATTCTCCAGTCCATTTAGATTACTACGGTCTTATACACGCCTGTACTTTGCACAGGATTTTCACCTTGGACAGTACCAAGTATTACGCTCAGTACAAATCAGATGCTGCCCTGCGAAACACAACTCGATAGGTTTTCCTCCCCCATCATGCCATCACGTACAGATTCCGTGTGCCAATGTTTGAGCCGATCATTACCTGTCGATTGAGTCCTCTGAAGCGTCTGCTTGGATCCTCTCACTTATGTGCTTGTATCCCGGGTAATGCGGAGTGGTAGTCCTCCCTGTCTGCTTTCAAAAGTTTGGCACATCTTCCTCCTAGTCGCGACTGGAGCATCTTGCAAAATTTGGTTCTCCTGATTCTCGAGGTACGAAGTACGAACCAAACTCCAGGTCTTGCCTAAAACACATTCGTACAGTGCTCGGCATCAAGAGCACCCTTCCCAGACCCTTGTCCATCCGCTCAGAGTCCACTTGGTCACCACCCTTAACTGCCTGGTTGTCCTGCTTCAGCTGCAAACCCGACCTCGTTCATGTTTATTTTCTTCTTTCCCAATCTTGCCAACTGAATGGAAACAGAAACACACGAACGGAGCCAATATTTTACTGATAGCCCCATCCTCTACTACCGCTCGGGTGGGCCAGGTGTGAGAGCACACCCGAATGTGCATTCGCATGACTTGAGCTCTACCTAATCGACTCGGCTACATTCGAAGTCCGCCTGCATGAAATCCCTGCCGTTGGATCTCATGTCCTGTACAGCTCAGCAGCCCGCCGTCCACGCGCAAAATCCAACCTCCTCCAAAGATAGCCTACACCGGCTTTTTCGATTCCTTACCCGTGCGAGCGTATATGCAACCCGACCTATCGTGTTGAGTGCTCGGCGCTTTTCAGAAGTCAGAGACTGAAAGAGCAAAGCGGCGGTGTCGAGGCCTGCATCCACCATCCACTCCCCTCAGCCTCCCAATCGGCCACCGCATCGGGCAACCCAGCAGCGAGGAATTGTATAAGCCCAATCAACCATCCTCTCATTTCTTACCCCGATAATTGTTCAAATCAATCAGCCACAGCTTCAAAATCTAGGCAGCGCATATCCTCGTGTCCAGAATCGGTATCTACAAGCTTCGGAGCCACTTGAAGCCTGTGAGCGTCCATTCGAGCCTCTTGTCGACTGCCCATCCCCGGCCAAATCATCATATACTAATAGTTGAATTTATAAGAACGGAGCCCTGATTCTCTATTTTGCTCGTTGATGAGCTTCAACTTCAGGGACGACTTTGCTTCTCTCGGAAAGACATCGTCGATTTATCGGGCCTTATTCCGTTATATGCTAGGGTTTCCCTCGGCTCTGTGTTTCTCAGATTCATCTTTCCCGATCCTCTAAAGACAGCTGACAATCTTTCCCCTCGGACGATCAAGATAGTCTGCCTGTTTAAAGTTCGCTCTCGTGTCAAGGGAGAAGTCAGCATCATCAAAAGTCTCCCTCAGGGAGGTAGTTCCAACTTCACCGTACGAATACCAGCAGCAACCCTGGCGATCCAACAACCAGTTCCGCCGCGGAGTGGACAGTCTCCACAAGTGGGTGCCGAATCGCCCAGTAGCGCCAGCAGTCATAGCCTATCAACATCGTCGACACAGCTTGAGTGGTTTGGCAGGGACGCTCGACCGTCCAGCCTCCCCTCAGGGGGCTCATCGTCGGCGTCGAAGCCTTCACCGGAAGGTCAATGTTTGGATCAAGTCCACCAGGCGAGTACAGGGCTTCATTCGATGTCGCAGAGGGATTCTGCGTCTCGCCCTCTTTCGCGCGCCTCTTCCCTTTCTCCCCGAACGGTGCCTCCGACGTCCGCGGCCATCCCACCCACCGTATCAACCATCCCAAGCGTCCGAGACGAGCTATCCCTGAAGCTTGGAAGGGAGATCTCCGGGGTTTCTCGGCCCGCGAATAGTGGTGAAGGTACCTCCCAAGTCCCGCGAGCGCTAGGAGTTCACACGATCCTCAACCCGCCGGATGTCTTATCACGCGGTAATGTTGCTTCAATACCCCCTCTGAGCAGCGCTTCCACCGGTGCCGAACATTTATCTGCCCAAACAGGCCATGGAGGTGCAGCCTCTTCTGGGAATATTCAATCTCGGCAACCTTACGCGTTCTACGGCTATCCTCAGGTCAGTGGCACTCCATCATCAGTATCACCGCAGACGGAGAGAAGCCTACCCGGATTTTCCGGTCTGGATCGAGGGTCACCGAAGGCTGCCCCTCCATTGCCAGCTCTTAATAATCCCAGGACAATTCAGAGCCCAAGGATGACGAGGGTTCAAAGTTTGCATCACCCAGCGGGGCACAAACGGAGCGAGAGCATAGGATCTCCAGCTCCCCCAAGCACCATCGGCATAAAGCGGCCCTACGACGATAGTTTGGGGCCTGCTGCTGGGGGCCCGCCGAGCCGACAGCCCCTTTCATACACCGCAGGCCCACCTCCTCCATCGATAATGTTAGCCTCCGCCGTTCCAGGGATACAAGGCGGGCCACTTCGATCGGCATCCCAGCCGGTCCTTGCGGAACATCGTACTCCAACTTTACAGCATTCTATACCTGTGCAATCATATCAATCCGAGGGAGCACCTTCAAATATTGCGCAGTTACAGCACCACCCTGCGCAAACTCCCGCAGCTTGGGATCTACGTACGGGTCTCGGCCAGCCACCGGTCTTCGGGACTGGGCAGTCGCAAACACAGGATGCCGCTGGTTGGAGCGCTGGTGGTTCTGCAGTCTCAGGTGGCGCTGGTCGAGGTCGGGTCCGAGCAAGAAACGACCGTACGGAGGCACCTCCTCAGCAGTACCTAGAAATTAACCCCCCAGGAGGCGAAAGGTATATAGTTGCGGTTGACACGCAGATTGCTTCAAAACAAGCAGACGAGAAACGACAACGAAACGCAGGTGCTTCCGCTCGCTTCCGCCAACGCAGGAAGCAGCAGGCACTAGAGGACAAAAATAAGATCATGCAACTCGAGGAAGATAAAAGGGGCTTGGAGGCAAGGCTTTACGAGGCGACGCGCCGGATGGACTTCTACAGGAATGAGCGCAACAGGCTGCGAGATATTGTTCTGCGAACGCCAGGGATCAGCGAGTCCGCGCATGCTGGGCCCCAAACTCCTCCAAATTCCGCCTTGCCTCTCGGCGGATTCCCTGACCAGGCTCAGATGCCCCGAGCGCCGCCACCGCCTCCGCCGGCTAACATGCCGCCCTCTCACGGATACGCTTCGAGCGAGACTTCCTCCATCGAACGACCGACACGGCGACGAAGAACCGATCAGACCCCCGATAGCGGTCCTTTGTCATACGTTCCGCAACCCCAAACGCATAGCCTGCCTTCAATATCAGGCCCGCCCTACGGAATGCCCCCTTCCCGACCACCGTCCGCTTCCTCTACTGGAGAGATTCTTCCTCCAATACGAGGCATTGAAGGTACCGCAGCCCATGAACCGGGTGTGCCGCCACCACCGGGACCTTCAGCACCGTACTACTCCCTGAATCGAATGCCATACGAATCAGGGTGGGCTCATCGGCAGGGAGGGCCTTCGGAAGGGGGTCAAAGGTGATATGCGTCTGGGCGGATGGGGTTGCGGAGTCATTTGCCTCGGCCGCTGCCTCTTACAAGGGACGCTTCCACAAATCTCTCCAGCCTCGTTTAAGCAAGCTCGATTTCTCGAAACAGCGATTGATTTGGACAGATAATACGTTAGGTGGGAGATGGGTATCTGTATATCTATGCGATTCACAGCTACACACGCCTCTCACATCATTTTAATACGTTCAGAAGGGCCATCCTTTTTTTCTTCTTTTTCTTTTGTCTTAGTATTTTCCTTATTTTTTAATCTTTTAAAGATATGCATATGTGGGCAACCACGAAAGCGACAAAGGAAGGGGCGGTTTACTACTATCTTCTTGTCGCATTCGATTTCGCAACCGGTATTGGATGTTCCGTCCATATCCTGCACCCTATTCTCTTGAAACAGAGAATAACCGCAATACTAGTATCTACAACTCGGGGTCATTAGATTGCATCTCGATTTGGAAGGTACTTGATGGCGTCCTCGCCAGGTTGGGTCGCCAGCCCGAAAACCGACCTAGCCTTCGAAGAACGCCAACCTATTCTTACGTGGAGCAGCGAAAAGGTATCTCCGGAACACCGATTGGGGGAAATGGCGGTGGAGCAAGTCAGACGAGACTCAGTGTTGTTCCATCAGAGGTTCCCGAAGCCGGCAGGCGATGAACGGGCCGATCAAGGCCTGTTGTGGGGGGAGGGTACGGAGGGGGTCAATATAACCCCCCAAGGAGTACAGGGCAGCGGTGTTTCATCAATCTAGATCGAGTTGAGGTTTGGGGCTAAAAATGGGTCATTTGTCGGATTTCTTTTCGTTTGTTTTCACAGGATGATACCACACAGATTGATTTTTTTTCTTTCAGAGCAAGGGAAGCAGGAGGATGCATATCTGGTTGGGTTTGCGGCAGCGTTTTATTTCTTTTCCTTTTTCTCTCTTCGTCTTCTTCCATTTCCCATACGAAATTGTCACTCACTCTCTCCCTTTCTCTTTCTCTTTCTCTTTCTCTTTCTCTCTCTCTTTTCAATCTCGTCTGTTTGGTTTGGTTGCGTCTGGCTATCTTTTCTAAGAAAGGGAGGCATTACAACACGAGCGATCGATGTGCTTCTAATAAGGCTGGAATCCAGAGTCATTTACACACAACTGCGTGGAAGCGTCAATGTTTGGGTGCCATTTCTATTCAAGGTTGGGGGGAGTCCACAAGTAGAAACACGGAGGCAGGGAGGGATCAATACCCGGTATCCTTGCCCAATCTTGTCTTTTCTTTTCAGTTTAGCTCTGCTGCTTCTTCCCTTTTTATCTCCTACAGAAGAATCTGCTTCCCCATTTTCCTTGGCTCGGTGTTCTCAACTTTACAAAATACCCCATTTTCCTAACTTATTATACCCATGCATTTTTAGTAGCACATCTATATAGTTGCATATTCGCATAGGATAGAAACAGAACTAGCGGTATGTATATATATCGAAATTGTTGAATTATCATTTTTTTTCTCTTTCCATTTCTTCCATCTTTGTTCGTTGATTCGTGTTCTCGTTCTCTCCCGCTGGAACAAAGGAACCGCTGATCGACATCTATAGGATCTTCATGCATCATGAACAGGGCATCTCTCGTTTGAGGCTTGGGCGTCAACGCAGGGAACAAGGGTGAGCTTGCCATGGTGTCAATCGGGTATGTAGTTCCTCCTTCGTACACGAGTTGGATGCCGAGCACGGAAGCGGAAGGGACAATAAAAAGAAGGCAGGCTCTAATGCAATGCACGCGGGGTCGGAAACGGAGAGGGCGAGGCTAACTAGTGTAGTTCACATACAGGTAGCATCGTGGAACGTGTCGTCACAGATGTGGACAGTCGTTGGGCACCAAGAGGAGCTGCACGACTTGCAGCGGGCGAGGCGAGGATGGGAGGGGGGTACAGGTGGTCGTGCTTCCGCATATCAGTTGATGTGTCTGGGTCTGTGTATTACGGAGAGGTGTGTAGGTGTGCGTGTGTGACCGCTTCCAACGCCACCTTTTCAGAATGTGTCCTGTGCGTGTTAATTATCCCTAACCGTCGCCCTTTTTCTCTGGTGATTCAGGGTGCTAAGTGGTGTTTTCTGCAGATGCGCGTCACGACCAGGGGAGGGAAGGGGGGTGTGTGGGAATGGCAGAGTTGCTTTTTTCCGAGACGATTCCATATTTGCTTTTTTAGTCTCCCGGGTCTCATCCGTTTTGGGTTTGTCTGGCAGGAGCTGGGGGAGACTAGTACTAGCGGGAAGAAGAGCGGTGATGGAGCCAAAAAGATAAAAAAAGAAAAACCAAAAGGAGAAAAAAAAAAAAAGAAAAAAAAGGAAAGCGGCAAGGCGCTACTGTACATAGGTAGGTGATTCTGCAGGATCCGGGCGACGTAAGCGGGTTGCGATGCAAAAGAGAGAGGCAAGGGGGTGGCTAAAACCGGGGCCAACGAGATGACGTGTTAGATTTCGTTGGCGAGACGAGGCGCCTTCTTTTTCATCCCCGGGATACCTGTGGGTGTGAGAAGGTATTTGATGAAGGGTAACAGAGGAAATGAAAAATGTGATGCGGTATGGCAAGGTGGCATGTACGTGTTACGTGGTGCAGTGCCTGGATGTGATGGTGTTGATGGCACGATGCAGTGAGGAAGAAGTGTGTGTGGGACGTTCAATTCTGGAAAGGGCGGTGATTGGTTTTTTTTTTCGGGTGGTTAGATCCTACGAAGTAACGGATACTCCGTGTAAGTAGGCGCGCAGGGTCGTCAGGTCAGATGGGACGGACTGGCGGTCTGGGAAAAGGTCGGATTGGGGATGGGGCAGGATTTTTTTCTCTTTCCCCCTCTTGATTTTTTTTCTTCCTTTGTCCGGGACAGGGCAGAGGAGGTCGCCTTTGCTGTTTAGAAATTCTCGGCGTGAAATGTGATATGTCGGCAAATCGGTTTTGAACCTTCAGAAAAGTGGCTTTTTTCTTTTCGTGACGAGACAATATTCTTTTTCCTTTTTGTCATTTTTTCCCCTCCTTTCCTCGTTTGGATCAGGAGGCGAGGGGTTCGGAGCGAAACCAGCCAGAAGCAAAAAAGCCTACTCGTTACTACTTCAGGATTTATGTTCAGCGAGTTGGCTCCGTCGACAACTTTAATCGTGGCGGCTCCGGTCCGTCCCGGCGTGGTGGGACCGGATCGGTACAGAAGCTTGTCGCTTCACACCCTTTGGTTTTCGGCTGCGGCGGCAAGTTCCTGAACCAATCGACTTGGGGGCGAGACGTCCAACGTCACCTCATTGAGACAGCCGTGGGACAAAAATTTGAAGCATTGCAAATAATTTATAGAAAATTCGGGGTTTTTAACTTGCAAAAGATATTATAGGAGATAGGTCGATAGATTGACAATTTAAATTCATCTATTGTTGACGAGACGAATAGATAAACAAAAAAAAAAACCCCAAAAAAAGCTCGCTCGCGTCCGCTCCCATTATCGAAGCCCGGTTGCTTGCCGCGAGCTACGAAAATTGCTATTTTCTAACCTTCTGAGCGCTCTATTAACCACTTGGCCATTGGTCGCAGTCTCTACTGCTTGAGCTGCTCGGTTGGAAGTTCTTTCCATGGGATCGTATATAAAGTTATTACTGTCGACTCAGTCGGATTCCCTAGTTGAAGGCAAGCACGATAACTCTACATGATGGCCTATCTAGGATTTTTTTTCTGATATATCCATCTATTTGTCTGTAAACACCGACTTAGGCCATTACATGTAGTGAGGCGGTGTTACCTTGCGATGTTCTCGAATATCTCACGCCAAAGGCCTTATCACTAAATCGAAAATCCATTGTCGGTATCAGGGTCTGATTCGACGTTTTAGTCATGGTGCATTTGTAGGTAGAAAGGGGAAATGGTCAGACAATTGCAATGAAAGTGGCGCTTAAGCACACGCTCCTTTATGATGGAGATGGGAGTACAAGGCAACTTGAGTCTTCAGCTCAGAAACGCAGGGCAAGCGCTAAACGCCAGAACGGAGATGGAGGAACAGAGTCCAAAGTGATGCAGGCGAGCGGCACTTAACGCGCATGATCTGTTTGTTGTTGATGAAGATCGAAGCTCTAGTCAAAATATTACAGGGCGGGGATACAAACGTCGGAGTTTTCACTTCCAGCGCAACGTTTCTGAATACCAAATGATCTGGTATTCTGGGTCGTCTTCTTGTGGCTTGTCTCGATGTTGGTGGTGGCAACGACATGCTGTATTGCGTGGCCTCCTTCGTATACCCAGCAAATCGCGGTATGATTATCTTGCCTGAAAGCGCCCAAGTGACAGATTTTCCCTACGTAAAATTGCTTATCTTTGCCAGCAAACGAGACTATTCTTTTGTTGACTGACGATGCCTTCCGTGATAGTCATATGCTACATATAGTTGAGGCCTTCTCGGAGCCGTTTCCGTAGTTAAGTTTTTTTAGTTTGGTTCCTAGCTTTCTCTTTTCCCTTGTCTCACGAGACATCTTTCCCATCCGCCCTCACCAGCTACATAATAGCCCACTCTCGTTGGACTACTCCCACCATCCTCGCAAATTCATTTCCATACTTCCATCAAAAGCAACTCAATTTCGTCCATACCAGACTACCTGCGTCGACAGTTCCACCTTCCCAGCGATACCGACTCAACAGGTTGATCGGCAATCCAGCTCGAGGTGCATGCATCGAGCTTATTGACTCCATAGCCCCCATCAGTTTCCTCGACACTAAAAGAGAATGGCTACCGATATTTAAGCGACAATTCGTCCGTCGGGAAGTCAGTCTAGGCAGTCGCGACCAACCACCATGTCGACGACATCGTATATACATACGATAAGCCTAGCCATCACGCTCCGTACCCCGCGGGTTATACATGTGATCTTTCACTTGTGTCGCCCCCCAATAGTAGACCATGCTCCTTACTTCTTCCCCAGCCGCGCATGCCCGTTATAGACGGATGGGCAGATATTCACGAGGTACTTGACGGAGGAAAACCTCTTTTCGTCACTGCCCAACTCCTCCGTATTGCGCCACCTATAAGCGATCCGGCACACCCAGGGTCCGACGCCTCCAAAGAACAAAGGGATGCCGTCTTGGAGCAGCACGAGACAGCAATCGCTGAAGGTGTGGAATACTTTTTGACAGGGACGCCTTGACAGCTTCAGCGTCGCTTTTGTGGAGGGTCGCCAGTCCAAACGATAAATCCCCAACCGCGGTGGGTTTCTCCGGTGCAGTTCTGTGCCCCGGTCACCCGTCTGAACCCACGACTAAAGCGGTTGTCTTCCAAAATTACGAGTTACCTTTGCACGTAGCCAAGATTAGAGGGATGGAACGGTACACTGACCCCCAGGAAGACCCAGGCTTCAGTATCCAGGTAGGATTTATTCTTTCACGAGAAGTGTATGATGCTGAAATCCTCTACGAGAGACAAGACAACGATGGAGGCTCACTACCTTCAAGCATCCCGTCCCGAACTGCGGACGGGCCGTTTGAGGAGGAGCCTAGACAGAGCATTTCTGGTCTATGAGCATCTGTGATGTCGACAACTTCTTCCTTTGACTTTCTCGTCGTCTTCTTCTACATTTTCTTTTCCTTTTGCGGTGGCCTCTGGTCCTATTCGATGGCTGGGCGTTGGTATGCTCTGTCATTAAGCTTGACCTTCTCCGACAGCAACTGAATAATATAGTATTATTTTAAGGTTCTTCCACCAATAGATGGTAATCCGAGACTGTTTTGCCAATTTATCATATTCCTGAATTGGGTTATAAACAGGTTTGCTTTCCCGAATCAGGAGACCAATTTGAACTTGCTTAAACTTTCTTTAAAAGTATGTGATCCAGATTCCCAAACCCTACCCGTCTAATCAGTTTATCTGTATTAGATGTGCTCGCCTCCCAATAGTTTTGTACAACGACAAAGAAAAACACAAGCCTTAGCCATCTATTTTTTTGATGTTTCGTTCGCTTCGATGCGAGTCCTATATCTCTATTAAGCCGTTATCATACATGTCCTTCGCGATGGGGTACATCGCCCTAGCAAAGTTACTCCTCCGCTCTAGCAAATATCGCGGAGTGACATCGGGATATTTATCTTCGGGCGGTGAGTTTCGAGGCCAGAACGCATGGTACATATACATCCACGACCAGTCGCGGGCCCAATCCGGCCGGTCTTCATCATCAGCTTCCCACTGATCGAATTCCTTCTCTTTAAATGTCGGAAAAGTATCGCCCGTCGTGAAATTGGCCAGGTTTGAAGGAGCGTCATCGTGTGTCATCCACAGACTCTTCGTATCGCCTTCGGTCCAGCTCCCCGGAGAGAAGGCATCCCGCTCCATAATCAACATCTCACCAGGTTCTCTCGTGAGCTTCTGGGCGACACGCGTAATGATCTCGTTACTGTGCGTCGTCCAACGGCCGTCGTATCTTTCGTGCATGCCTTTCACCCAGAAGCGGATCATCTTGCCACCTTTGACAGACATGAAGACGCCGCTGTTTATCTGGCCCCATAGCTGTCTTCCGGCGACGGCCTTGAAGCCGCTCTCACGAATGACTTGAATATCGCGCAGGGGACGGACATCGAAGTCGAAGTAGATGCCGCCGAAGTCGGCGACGACCTGGACATGGACAAAGTCGGACTTGTGTTCTATGTTCTGTATCTTCTTGCCGTTCCTGGCATGAGTTGGGGATGTAACGTTATTGAACTCGATGCCGGGGAAGTTGAAGATGCGGTGATTCCATTTCCCGCTGGTCCCGTTCTTGGCTCTGGCGATGGGTTCGGTTTGGGCGTTGGTATGAAGATAGATGGTGTCGGGGTTCCAATAGTGCTTGACGGCGTAGATGGAGAGGTAGTCTTTGAACTAGAACTTGAAGTCGGCACTTGGGTCGGGGAGGACGTAGACGTAGTGGACGATGTTGGGTATCACTTCTTTCGGAGGTTGTTTTTCGCAGAGGACGTCTTGCTCGGCACTCTTCGGATGAGGGAGAGGCGGAGGGTCATGCGCGCTTGGCCGGACGATCCGGTGGAAGTGTGAAAGGGAGAGTACGACTGCTATGAATACAAGGCAGCCCAGAAAGAGCTTTCCATGTTGCCGGTTGATCATGGCGAGGGAGAAGCCCAGTCTGTTCATTTACTCGCAGTGTGTGTAAGTAAGTATAAGTGTAAGGTGTAAGTGAGGAGGGACTTAAACAAAGATGAGAATCCTTGAAGGATCCACTAATCTGTTTTCCTCTACTGGCTAGAATTACGGGAGAATACAAATCACTACATTGAGAAAAGGGGATCCCACGGAGGCGACTCATTCTCGGCGCGGCTGGCTTTATGGTTACTGTCTCGCAAGCGCGCAATATTGACACATATCGAGCAAAGATCGATCAGAGGGTGTCTATCTACCATTACCACCATGCCTATGCCCCCAACAGTTTCTATTTAAAATCATGCAGTCATGACCGCCCCCAAATACCCTTTTAGAGTTCCGTTGGACCTTGGTTGTGCCTCGTTCATGGGCCTGCTTCCACAGGCTTGGGCAAATCAAGTCTGCCCTCGGTGTTCGGTTGCGGCGTAGTAAATCGTTGGTCCCGAGTTCCGGTATATGTTGGTCACTAAGCTGACGATGATACTCCTGAGAAGCCAGTGTGAAGGGTTGCAATCCAGCTAAACATTGTCTGGGTTTACGATCTCTTTCGATGTCACGAAGCACAACTGGGACAGAGATAACGCTCATTATCATTCCCCCCCTTCTTCTTTAGGGCAAGCGCATTACTCTCTGAGAGACTGGCCATGCCGTGATCCCGATCCAAAACTATGTGAATTCGAGTCTTGCGCATCGCCGACCACTAGATGGATAAAAATGAAGAAGAGCGTCCCAGGGCTTATGAACCATCTCGTGTCGTAGACGCCAACCCTCAAGTTCTTTAAGGCATGATCCAACTGGCTCGTTTACATCTAGTCTTCCGAAAACACGCGGCGCTACCGACCGGCCTAACTATCTAAATGGGAGGAAAGCCGGCCGAGAAGCTAAACGGAAAGTGAAAGCCACGAGAAAGAGAGGGAGACTGAAAAGAAACCGAACATGCCTTTTTCCTGGCTAGAGTCGAGATCGGAGTCTAACCACCCAGACCCCATATGTCGGGCTAATTCTCTGACTCGATTAAGATTCAAGACCGAGAGGAATTGTTCTCGATGGAAAGGGCATTGACACCAACTTTTCTATAGAAGGAAATAAAATATCATGCTAAGAATGACAGCCAGACTTCCATCTTGTCTACAACGTAAGTAAGGCCAGAGCCCAAGTCAAGAGAGCCCCACCAACCACAGTTCAGCGTAGGGCCTCGTCACCAATCCATCAATCACACATCGGATTCCGTCTTGCGGGCATGTCTTAAATGTCAGATCAGGGCCAGGCCCAGCTGCATTGAAAATCGGATTTTATCTCTCAATGGTTCGTTAATGTTATGTTTGATTCTGAATCGAACACGAAGCCGTTTCCAAAAAGGCAGGCATCACACCTGTTGCCAGATGTCAAAATAGACAGGTCATCATGACCTCGGGTTCTCCACAGAGTTGATGTCAACCGATCGTCATTAGCGGGGCAGTTGTTCCTTACTTGGAGCTTGCTCGATAGCTTCCCGATCTCGACTAGCCATAGCTTCTCTAGCTCCATAGCTGAGCTCGCATCGGCTTAGAGGCGGGTAGACCTTCCAGACACAGGGAGACAAACCTTGCTGGATGAATTGACCCCGCGTCCCCTCAGTTCGAGGTTAAAGTGGTGGTTTCTCCTCCACCTCACGGCCTACGCATGATGTTACACCCTCACTCATCTCGGTTGATAGCAGCTTCCATCCTCGAGTCAGCAGCTTCGTCCCGACCAGTGTACGGGATTTTCTGGCGTCATACATCTTGTTATATCCAGAGAACTGGCATCCGGTGTGCATCATACTCTACTTCCACGATGGAGGTACCACTCACGGCCCCGAATGGAAAGAAGTGGAACCAGCCGGTTGGTCTCTTCATCAACAATGAGTTTGTGGCGAGCAGGAACGGCCAGAAACTCACATCTATAAACCCAACGTAGGCCATTTCTAGTTCTTCCACTGAGGTCTTATAAAGTATCCTTGACTGACGCGACTTACTAGGACTGAAGGTGAAATCTGCTCAGTCTACTCGGCAACCCCCGATGACGTCCACAGAGCAGTCACGGCCGCCCGCGCGGCTCTGAAGGACCCCTCGTGGAGGCGCCTTTCCGGAACTGACCGTGGAGCTCTACTCCACAAGCTCGCCGACCTCGTCGAGCAAAACGCCGAGGTCATAGCCACCATCGAGACACTTGACAATGGCAAACCATACACCGTCTCCCTCGAGTCCGACATCCCGCAGTTCACACAGGTCATGCGCTACTATGCTGGGTTCAGCGACAAGAACTTTGGCCAGGTCATTGATGCCGGTCCGGACAAGATGGCATACACCATCAAAGAGCCCGTGGGTGTCTGTGGACAGATCATCCCTTGGAACTACCCGCTGGCTATGGCGGGGTGGAAGTTGGGTCCTGCGCTGGCGTGCGGGAATACGGTGGTGTTGAAGCTCTCGGAGGTGACGCCTTTGTCGATGCTTTACGTTGCTAACCTCATCCGAGATGCGGGGTTCCCTTCGGGCGTGGTGAATATCATCAACGGTTATGGACGGGAGGCGGGCGTGGCGCTTGTTGAGCATCCCAACGTTGACAAGATCGCCTTCACGGGTAGTACGGCCACAGGAAAGGAGATCATGCGGCTCGCCTCCAAGACCATGAAGAACATCACGCTCGAGACCGGCGGCAAGTCTCCGCTCCTTGTATTCGAAGATGCGAATGTCGTCCAAGCTGCGAAGCATGCGCACCTCGGCATCATGTCAAACTCGGGACAGATCTGCACGGCAAATTCCAGACTGCTTGTGCATGAGAAGGTCATGGACCAATTTGTCGACGAGTTTACGAAGCAGGTCAAGAACGTCTCTGTGATTGGCGATCCCTTCGAAAAGGCTACCTTCCAAGGACCGCAAGTTTCAAAGGACCAGTACGACCGTGTTCTGAGCTACATCAAGTCCGGTGTCGACGAGGGTGCCAAGTTGGTGGTCGGCGGTCGTCCCGCTCAGGTGGCTTCTGGAAAGGGTTACTTTATCGAGCCGACGCTCTTTTCCAACGTCAAATCAAGCATGAAGATCTCCCGCGAAGAGATTTTCGGTCCCTGTGCTGTTGTTCTTCCCTTCTCTACGGATGAGGAGGCGATTGAGATTGCAAATGACACCACGTATGGCCTTGGTGCTATGGTCTTCACCCGGGATCTCGTGCGGGCGCACAAGACCGCGAGGGAAATCGAGGCCGGTGTGGTATTCATCAACAGTACCGATGACTCTGATGTCAGAGCACCGTTTGGCGGGGTGAAGCAGTCCGGAATCGGCAGGGAACTGGGAGAGGCTGGTCTCGCGGCGTACTGCAACATCAAGTCGGTTCATGTAAACCTGACGGATGAGTAGAGTCCTTGTTCTCGAGAGAGCGCAGCCTGGTTAGGATCATCATATCTACCATTCGTATGAATAGACAAAAGCTCTGAATTCCAAGCGTCCCATGGCATTTATCCCTTTTCTGCAGGGTGAAGAATAATAAGATTTGCATAAAACGGAGATCTCAAGGGTCTAAACGGAAATCATGACGATCTGTAACACCTGCCAACAACTGCACTCACGAAGAAAAAAGACCAACCAATCACAACTCGCAATCGGGGAGAGCTACCTGCAAGCTTCAGTTCTTCTGCAAGGAGAAGGCTTGAAGGTGCCAGTCTGGCCTAAGCTGGCGATTTTCGTCATATGACGGCATCCTCAACAACGTCACCTGCCTAGCTTCTCCCAAACCATCTTTGCATATCTGGCCAACTCTGTTCCTCATCTCTTAATACGTGCATCCGAAGAGTATAGAACAATACCTTGAATCAAACCAAGTCAACAGAGTTGAACGAAGAACTGTCAGCCCCGGTCGCAATCGAGCTTCGATACTTTCCTCTTCCAAATCACAGACCCCCCATCCCAGAGCTATCCCTAGGCCCAGCACGATGGCGCCGCCTGACTTTCCCAGCGCGAAGCTGACACTCTCCTACCCGCTCTACGCGTGCGACTTTGATCCTCAAGATCCGACGAGGTTAGTGGTGGGAGGTGGAGGCGGCGCGGGACGGAGTGGTGTTGGCAACAAAATTGTAGGTTGTTTCTCCTCCTCCTTTCCTGCGGAAGATGCAACCTTAAGGTATTCTTTATAATTTGCATGACTAAATGATTCCTGTGTGTCCGTGTATAGACTGTCCTCAACTCTCCAACCCCAACAGACCTCGTCGTTGCTGGCGAGGCCGATCTGAGCCGTGATGAAGACTCCGTGTCCTCTCTCGTGGTTGGCCCTCGAAAGGGCAAGTCCACCCTCGTCTATGCCGGCATAAACTCGAGCCCAGCCGAGCTAGCAAAGGGAAAGAACGAACACCTCCGTGTATTCTCCGTCGAAAGCACCAAGACCCGCGCCGCCGCCGGCGCTGCCGTTCCCTCTGCAAATGTCAGCGAGCTTTCGCGGACGGCGCTTTTCTCCGCCACACACCCCGAAGAGTATCAGCGTCTGCTCCGACTCGGAGTGCCTTCTTCCTCAGGCACGCAATTGGGAGCTGCCGCGTCGGGTCTAGGCAAGGATCACGAGATTGCCCTCTTTGAGGTTTCGCCGACTGGCTCTGTTGTTCCCAAGAGCAAGGGCAAGGTAGAGCTCAGCAGGCAGGCGGATGATATCGACTTACTCCAGACGGGCGAGGATTCTTATCAGCTCGCATACTGCCACGAGTATGAGATCTACACAGTGGACGTGGTCAAGGGGAAGGGTGAGGATCCTAAGCTGGTGTTCACGACGCCGCACAACGAGGGAACGGGTGCGCCTCGTGCGCAGTTCCGATGCATCAGGTATCTTACGCCCAACTTCATCTTGGCGATCGCGAACCTTCCAAAGAGATCCGGTGTTCTCCTTCAGGGTATTAGGTTACCTACGAAGGACGGCGAGAACGGGCGGGTGGCTATCACGACGAAGCTGCCCAAGAGGGTTGGCCAAGCTACTGCCCTCGCGGTTAGCAACCTTACGCCGCCCACGTCGCCCGGCGCCAAGATTGATCGCGTGCAGTTCCTCATCGCCGTCGCGGGCCACGATTCTTCGATATCATTGTACACACTAGAGCACAAATTCATTCAGACCATCTCCGTGCTCTTCGATCTCTTCCCCCTCCACACCATCAAAGAAGCACATCCTCTACAAATCACCGGCCTCGCCTTTTCGCCATTTACCGTTCCAAAGGCATCTTCCAATACGCGCCCCCTAGCCATTAAGCTCGCCAGCATATCCATGGTCAACACCGTTGTCGTCCACTCAATCCCTCTCAAGAAGTTCGTCGATAAATCCGCCCCGGCCCGCCGCGGCGGTCCCCCCCGACCAGTCCGATACATTGTCGCAGCCAAGTCCACCAACCCAGCTACGAAACCTCTCATAATCTCACTGTCCGTCATCGTCCTCATCCTCGCCATCGTTGCCCAGGCCCTACTCGAGATCGTCGGGTCTAGCCCTCCCATCCTCGGCGCGACCAAGTACTTCAACCCCTACGGCACCCTACGCAATCCCCAAGATGAGTTTATCAACAGGGTGCTCGGCGACGTTCCTAGATCGACGCACCATAAGGTCGTCCTACGTGAAGAACCTGTCCTGACGGGTGATGATGGGGTCCAAATTCAGGCGGGCGTGGACTATGATGAGGCGCAGGGGAAGGCGTCGTCGTGGGATGAGCTCACGACGAAGCAGAAGGAGCTGTGGAAGGAGAAGCTTAGCGAGCAAGGATATTGGGTTGAGAAGATGGGCGAGGATGTCTTCCGGGGCGTCTTGTTTGGGCAGATTGCGGGAGCTATCGGACAAGCTGTGGGTGGTTGAGCGTTAGTCCAGGCATACATGGACTATACCGCTTGATGTGTTTTTCGCATGATTCCTTGTATTTTTTGGTTGTCTCTATGTATCCTTTTCTTCTTTCCGCAATGGCGTTTATTACATTGGTTTTACTCCTGTCAGCTTAGTGTCTTCACGGAGAGGAGTTTTGCAACAAAAGTCTGGAAATGGAGGAGTACTGCATATATTAGAAAGAAGCTCATGAAGCTTACGGCACACTTTCCAACCCTTTCCCTGTTTGCGCCGTCTCTACTCCTGGTTGATTCGCTGAACTATCATCGGCGAGATACAGCGACGTTTAAAGATAGCGTCATGAGAAAACAATGCGAGTTTTCGATATAGCCTCTCTCAAGCCATGAATCTTGGAACTGACAACACATTGAGTGAAAATTAATTTCTCTTGAATACAAGTTAATGGTTTTCATTGCGAGTCTAGGCTGAAAATAAAAACAGTAAAAACAACCTATAAAAAAGTACATGTACATGTATGAAAATAAGTTTGACGACGCCTTGAGCTCCTCCTCGCCCTCTCCCCTCCCCTCAGAAGAAATTATGCAAATATCTATGTGAAAATAAACCGAAGGCCCAGGTGGTTAGGTAGTCCTGCGAAGATACCATTCTTTTTTGTATGTGAAGAGGTATGTCTTTTCTCCCTTTCTCCTTGATATGCGAGGAATAGGGGAATAGCAAACTTCCGCTAGTCTTTGAATTGAGACAAATCTTGTCTCATACCACGAGAAAAAATGAAACAAAGAAAAAGGAAAGAAAAAAAAGTAAGAAAAATTCATTTCCGCCCACATCGTACAAACCCAGTTTCCGCATCTTTTCATTCTCATTTTGTCTCATTAGAACGGCGTGAGACCGGGTGGGAGCAGGGGATACTCCTCGCCATCAATAATCTCGGTACCGTAGGGATACGCGCTATCCATTTCCTTGGTCGAGGCACCTGTCAAATCTCTCTTCGCCCAGTTGGCATTGCACTCGCCCGGTACGTATTTGGCTGCATCCATGGCGAGAGTCATCTTCACCTCGGGGCAGTATTTCCAGATGTGTCTCCTCATCTCGGGAGAACCCCAGACACCACGGTGGAGGTGGCTTCCCGAACCGCCGGTGTGGTAGCCCATAGGCTCGTAGAATCCATCGCGCCAGCCGTCAATGTCGCGGACGTATTCGCCCGCCTCGGCGGCAGCTAGGATGGAGCCGTACTTGCGGATCATTTCGTCATCGTCGAGGTGGACCTTTTCGCCGGTATGCTGCTCTCCAGAGAAGGTCATGGAGACGGTACCATTGGCGATGATGGCACCCGGGTGGTGGGACACGCGCTCAGCCAACCAGACATCCTCGGGCTCGGAGTCTTCGACACGAACCTGGTTCCTAAGAACGTCGATCATGGTGCTGACACGGCGGAGGGAGAGACCGCCATTACCACCCCACCTCCCATTAGGGTGCCAGGGGGCGCCGATCCAGTCGTACTCGAGGAAGTCATTGAGACTGAGCTTAGAATTGGCGCAGAGGATACTATCGGTCTGGAAAACGAGGAGCCACTCGGCGGGTTGGAGGACCGTTTCGTAGAGCCAGAGCGTCGTGAGGAAACGAGAAATCATCTCCTGGCCGGCCGTGCTCATGTTGGTGGGGATGTAGGTGAGATCGAGCTTGCCGGCGTTGACCTGTTCGCGGATAGCCACGGACTTGTTGATGTGCTCGACGGACTCCGGGGAACCCATGAAGCGGAATCGCCAATCAGGGGGCACAACGGCCATGAAATGCAGCATTAGAGGGGCGAGGATGGGGTTTGGTCGGTTCTCGATGAGGAGGGCAACTTTGGACTCGTTGAAGGCCGAGTGAGGGTATTGGACTGATATCCTGGGGACCGGGGGGGCTACACCGCTCTGGGAAGTTAGGCCCATCGCTACAAGTCTGTTGCATCAAAAATCATAGAAAGTTAGATCGAAGTGCAGGGAGGAACAACATAAGCAGGAGGTTTGCGCATGGGTATTACTGACATGAAGACGGCTAGGCCGCTTAGTATGCGTGAGCGTCTACTCATATGGTTCCATATCGCGAAAGGAAGAGCGGCGATTTTGGGAAGGAGTCTCTTGAGGCTCGGGGAGTTTTGGCCGAGGAGGGGGGCGGCGGCTTCGGAAGACATGATGACGATTGTTCGAGGAAGTTCGTAGGTGATCGGGTATAGAGAGGATTAAGTTCGAATTCGATTAAAGCCAGCGGCCGGGTGCTTCAACCCACAGCGGCGTGGATGATATCTACTGTTCTCAGAGAGTTACAGAGGTAACCATTGAGGGTGGGATTAAGTGCGTTGCGTTCGAGGATGTTGAAAAGTCTCTCGTCTTGGCAGTGGTTCCAGCCAGGCTCTTGAGCTCGAACAGCCAAGCGGCGCGACCAGGCTGAATTGAAATAACCGATGGAGGATTCAGGCAGGCAGTGAAGTTTTATCGACGTGATAGGAACAAAAGCATAAGAATTCGCGTCCTGATGGAAAGGCGGAGGAAGTTTTGCGTGATACTTCCACGGTAGATGGCGCTTGTACTGCCAAGGATCAATTTTCTTGTGGCGTGGAGCAAAAGGGGGGATGGGGACGAGTTGGAGAGTCGCTGTCCTGGGGAAGGAGGTAAGGGGGCGAGCGTCCTGTTCTGTGGGCCAGGCCAAGATGACAGGACTGTACGACTGATGGGCCAGTGCTGTCCACTTCGAGGGATCAAGCAAATTTACTTGGCGGGCTGGGCTCTATTTTTGTACACAGTGTTCTGTGTACGGTTCTACGTATAACCCAAACAATTGTCACCGAAGCCAAAGGATCAGCTCTTGAGCCTGGAAAAAAATGTAACAAAGGAAAGAGTGGTACTAACAAAAATCAAAACGCAAGCCTTGGCCGGTCTGGCCTTCGTCTTGTTCCACATGGAGAGCGGAAATTTTTCAGGGACAAACTGACTCAAAGTACCAACAGTATTCAAACTCGAGGAGCCAAGAACACGAACTCCAATTTCTGGGAAAGCTCCGAAGTATCGATGCCGTTTGAGCACCCCTGGATGCCATGCGCTACTAGCCTGGCGAGTCCACTAACTCTAGTACCCACATGGTATGATGGTTTGTCTTACTGCACCACTCGTGGCTGGCCAATGGCAGGAGCCGCGTCGTCCTTACATCCTCTCAATGGTACTTCGTATTCAAGAGCACAACACCTGCACCATCCCTTCATTGATCCCATTTGGTGCAACGGTCGTCATAAAGGGATGGTTTAGTCCTCCTCAGAAATCCAGTTTTCAGGCTTATACAGAAGTTACGGAAGGACTCCGTATGAAGTAGTTTCTTTTCTTGCCTCTCGATTTCGTAGTCCCTCCTACTTCGTACTTCCCTCCACAACCACGTTCCTCGGTCTGAGCGCAACTGTCATTTCCATAGGGCAGCGCAAGCCAGGGGGAACCGCAGACATCCCTTCCTCTGGGACAACCACTACAAGTATGAAGTACATAGTACGCCGAAGGACAAGTCATGCCCAAATGTCTTGCCGCAAAGTACAAGTAACTTGGAAGTTACTTGAGGTCGCCTATACAAGACTTGGCCACGAAGCAATTTGATGTCACATTCGGGAAGAAAGAGGATGGGAAAACCTCGTATTAAACGCTGTTTGCTCCCAAGGCCTGTAAAAGCGAGGAACCAGGTTTTGGGGAAACTGCTTTGGATGTGATGGGAAACCCTCCGCGAACAAAACTACGAAATAGTCACACGCGATCAAGAATGTCCTTTCTCGTCCGGAGCATACCAATGATACTTTGTGCGTACGCGTATTTTGACAACTGATTTATGTCTGTCTTTGCAGCATTCGACAATAAATCGCCTCCCCTTTCCCTTGACTTGGGGATCCCGTCCATCCACATCCCGCTGAATATATTGATACCCCGGCATCCGTTTCCTCTCCTAATATTACCGAGCCGTCCTGGAGATAATTAAAACCTGGTCAGCGAAGGGACTGTGCTTAAAATAACTTCACGACTAAACCCTTTTCACCATTCGTAGCACTCGAATTAAGTCGGGGCATTGAGTCGGTGCCCCAACTTCTCCGTGGTCATGCTCCGTATTGCTTGTGTGAGCATAATCTACTTCATCGGGCTTCTGGCGCAGGATCCTACTGAGAACTTTTTCTCCTTTTCTCTCCGCCGTTGTCAATCTATTTCCTCTCCCTTTTTAGGGGCCTTTCCCCCACCCTTCACCTTGTTCTTTGGGACAGAATCTTATCTCAGCCCCATTCCTCCCCAGTCGTGCTTCCTTGCAGATACTTCGTAGGAAGATTGTGCAATTATATTACAACCCTGGTCCAACCAATCAATACAGGGCTCCTCGCTTATCGAAATTGGTGGTGCGCATCGCTGATCTACTCAATATCTCAAGTTTTAATAGTCCACAACTTTTTCTGAAACATGTTGAAGTTTGTTTGATATAAATAAGACAGCAGGTTAGTTGTTACTCAGCCTCGCACGGGAAGAAAAATGACAGTGGACTTGAGACAACACCAAAGGCCATTTGATGCCTGTTGTCTCTCGAGTAAATTAACGGGCAGGTGCTCGTCCTGGATAAGCAGAAAATCCCAAGAGCTAAGTTGGGATGAGGTGATGTTGAGAGAGGATGTCAAAGGAGAAGAAGGTGATACTATTCTACGAAGGAAACGACACTGCGGTTGACTCTCCATCTTTTGCCCCTTCTCGCTTTCTTTTGGGTTTCCCTTTGATTAGGATCTGCTCAAGCAAACAACATTAGCTCCGTGTAACCAAACATCAACGAGCCAGACTATGTTTTGACTCCCAGTTGAATAGATCTTGCGAAGTACGTGAGTGCCTTACGAAGCAATGTCAGACGTTCCCGTTCTGCCACCGACTTCGTCAGACTGTTCGCAATCAAAACCCACCAGACATTGACGCAGTGGGGTGATGCAGCCTAGCCAAGTGTGGAGGAGTCCACCGCACTCATACAGTAGCAAATCGTCATCAAGAGTTTCCCAAAAAGTAGTATGTGTACACAGTGCATATTAATTCAAATCCGCACTCAGTACCAGTGGGGCGCTTGTACCCGAAAACGGCAATAATTTGAATGGACGCGTGGGTCCACATGCGCATCCATTGCAAAGCGGGAACAGCGATCCCTTGGAACACCTCGGTGGTGGCTTCTCGTTGTTCGAAGGACTTCAATGTACGTGGAATACTCGCTGGCTTGGCACAGTTGGCAGGATCACTTACATAGTACAAAGGTACCAAGGTACATGAAGGACAGTGCGATGTTAGGTTCTCCTTCTGGTCCCGCCTCAGACCCCTTTCCCAAAGGGGACAGGACTCAGTAATCATTTCGTACACCAATTGGGTTTTGTATCGATTTTTTTGGCCCCAATACAATCGATTCCTTCCTCCTGCGAAGTACGAAGTACGAAGTCTTGTCGTCAAGTCCTTCCAGTGGGTCGCCCCCTGAAATTGCATTTCGCCCACGACCCATCCCTGCCTCGACTTCGCTTCACAGACAGCGCGAGTGTCGGGACTGAACTTTACATCCATCAGCCAAGAAAGGTCCTCCATCCCCAACCATCACCACTCCCGCTTCACCTACCCACCCAAGTGTGTTGTGAAGATGCGATGTGCTTGATCAAGTCTTATTGATGATGGTGAATTACTTCCTCGATCACCTGCCGGTTTTTAATTCATGACTCGGCCTTGAACTGCATTCATTCTTCTCTGTCGTTCCATATTTTTTTCTTCCCAGTTTGGGTTCACGTTCTTACCTGACTTTTAATACTCACACCACATTCGCTTCCTCGCCATCATGGCCGTCATTTCGTCTACCCTCGCCTTGCGGCCACATTTTATAAGGGCTGCCCAACACATAACCAAAGTCCGCGTCCTTGTGGTATTCTCTCTAATTCTAACGTATGCCATTCCGGCTCCTTCCCCTCTCAACCTAGTGCGCCATCTCAAGTCTTTTTCTAACGGTTTTTCATTTGAACAGATGGCTCATCGCCGGCCTATTACCACACTTCAGCCCCATGATACAAGCCGAGTTCAAATCCCGACTTTCTGAGGCGAGGCAAAAAATCCCCAAGCTCAAGGTGGACTGGAAAGTCGACGAGGACCCCCGCGCGAAGTACAACAGCCAAAAGGTCGCCCTTCTCATCGAGCCCCGCCCGATCCCCCATCTCGTTCCCCATATCCTACATATGATTTCTGTCGTCCCTCCCGATTGGAGGTTCCTCTTTATCGGCTCCGAGAAGAGCGTCGTCAGCGTCGGCCGTGCCTTCACCATCAAGCATCAGCAGATCATTGGCAAACTTGACCTCATGGTCCTTCCTTCCCCGTGGAGCATCGAAAGCAAGGAACATGTTTTCCGTACCCTTACCGATATGCGCTTCTACGACGAGTTTATGCCCGGTGTCGAGTGGATTCTCAAGTACGAGTCCGACAGCATCATGTGCGCAAATTCGGAGACTAGCTTGAATGACTGGCTCGACTGGAGCTGGGCTGGCGCGCCCAGGTATGTGGACATCTAAATGAGAGTTGTTGGGGGCACAAGCACATGGCTTGGCATTTTCCCATTATTTACGCTACCTAGGGAGTAGGTTTACTGACAAGTAATCGTTTGCAGGAGCGCGAACGACCGATTCTCCGGAAACGGTGGACTCTCTCTTCGCCGCGTCAGCGCCATCCGCCAAGTCTTGACCTTCCAGGAGCGATACAACGATACCGAGCCCGAAGATGAGTGGTTCGGCAAGCGCCTCTGGGTTCTCCCCAATCACAAGGTCGCTTCCGGCGACCAGGGTAGACTCGCCGTCGAGGACGTCTACTTCGATAACGCCATGGGCTTCCACGTGCGGGAGGGCAAGAATCTCAGGGACGAAGTCTGGAAGAACCGGGATCAGCGCAAGAAGATCTTCGAGTACTGCCCCGAGTTGAGCATGATTATGGACATGAAGCTTGAGAGGGAACGCTGCGACGGCGACAATGGCGAGGGATTCTTCGGGAAGAAGGATTCTGATAAGGTGCGTTGATTGGCTTATCAGCCTTTTGTCATTGGCAAGTAACCACTGACAAACAATTTCAGAAGAAGGCAGAGGAAGAGGCAAAGAAGAAGGCAGAGGAGGAGAAGAAGAAGAAGGAGGAAGAGGAGAAGAAGAAGAAGAAGGAAGAGGAGGAAAAGAAAAAGAAGGAAGAAGAGGAAAAGAAGCAGAAGGAGGCGGACGACAAGGAGAAGGGAAAGGAGGCGGAGGCGGAGAACGAGAAGGAGAAACCGGAAGAACAGAAGGAGAAGCCAGTTCCCGAGAACGGATCCGAAGAGGCCAAGGAAAAGCCCGCCGAAGAGAAGCCCGCTGAGGAAGAGAAGAAACCTGAAGGTGATGGCAAGTAAGGATTAGACCTCTCGACGATAGGTCAAAGCCGAAAGCAACAGCTCCTTGGACGCCGGAGTCCATAACGATGAAAAAGACTCTACCTCGCCCGTCCCATCGATGATGCGCATAGCGCGCCTCTCTATCCCCGTTTATACAACATTTGCGGTTATCCCTGGCCGCACCCCACTTCTCGATGACGATCCGCTTTTCCTCGGCCTCTTAACTTTTTTTCCAATTCTTTCTCTTTCTTCTAGAACATTTCCAACAACACCACCCCTTCGGATTAGAATAATGAGTTGTCGAACCGAATTTCGCTGGACAGGCGTTTGAGATGTATTTGATGTTTTACTTCGCTTTTTTTTTTTTTCTTCTCTGTTTATACTGCCGTCAAGGGGGATTATAAAGGATTGGGGGGAGGGTTTACCAAGTTATTTTGTATCATAGGTGGCATCTGAGACCAAATTAAGGAGAGAAAAGAAAGATTTGAATGATTTGAGGGTTCTTTTGTCTTTCCTTCATCTTTAGTGTATTATGATAAACCACAAACCCAGATTTGAGGTCACCGTGTCAAGGCGGATAGATCCTTATTCTACCTTCTCTAGATCTCGAACCAGTCTCGCAGGTGTTCACTTCGTACTTCAAATGCGTAATCATGCTTTGATTTCCAAAGTCGCCAATGATATTCCATCCAAGAATGCCGTCAACACACCTCTGGCAATGCACCTAGTAACCTACTGAGACACCCTTCCCCCTTCAGTCCACAATAATCCTCTCTTCAAGCTCACCATACGACTCGTAAAACGACCTAAACAACTCCACAGCGACCTTGACATCATGGGTACCGCCCGTCTCGCGGATACTGTGCATGCTCAGCTGGGGATTCCCCAGATCCAGTGTCCTAACGCCCATCTTGGCGCTCAGCATAGGGCCGATGGTCGAGCCGCAGGGCGAGTCGTTGCGCACGACGAAGAGCTGGAGGGGCACCTCGGCGCGGCGGGCGCACTCCTGGACGAGGACGACGCCGGGGGAATTCGTGGCGTAGCGCTGGTTGGCGTTGACCTTGATGACGGTCCCCTTGTTCATGACGGGACGGTGGTCGGATTCGTACTTGCCGGCGTAGTTGGGGTGGACGGAGTGGGCCATGTCGGCGGAGATGAGGAACGAGCGGGCGAGGGTCTGCTCGAAGGCGGCGGCGGAGTCGGGCTCGGCGTGGGAGTTTGCGTCGTCGTTGGTGGCCTTGACGGCCGCGAGGCGGCGGAGGATGGAGGGGAGGAAGCTGGAGTTGGCGCCTTGAGCCGAGAGGGAACCTATCTCCTCGTGGTCGAAGCAGGCGGCTAGACGGATGGTGGAGTCGTTCTCGAGGGAGGCGTCGGTGGAGGACTCAAGGAGGCCGACGATGGTGCAGTATGTCATGTTGAGGTTGTCAAGGCGGGCGGAGAAGATGAACTCGTCGTTGAGACCGCCGAGGCAGGAGGGTTGGGTGTCGAAGAGGAGCATTTCGAAATCGACAATGTCGGAGGGGGATACGCCGGCCGTTTCGGCAATGAGGTCGACGATATGCGGGTGGTGGCGGTCGCCCATGGCGGCGAGGGGCTGGAACGGCTTGTTCTCAGCCTCGGCGGCAGCGTCCTTTTCGTCGACCTTGTTCAGCTCGGCCTCAACGAGGCCGGCGATGGGGAAGAGCTCGGTCTCCTTGTTAGGTTCGAAGTTGGCGGATCGATCGAGGTGGATGGCCAAGGTCGGGATGCGAAGAACGGGCTTGTCGATCTTGACGAGGCGCGGGATGATGGCGCCGTCGGAGGTTTTCACGAGCACGCGACCAGCGACTCCGAGGTCCCTGTCGAACCAGCTATGCCAGATGCCTCCGCCGTATGTCTCGACGCCGACCTGCATGAAGCCGGCGTTCGTCTTCTTGCTCACGGGCTTGAATCGGAGGCAGGGCGAGTCGGTGTGGGCGCCGACCATGGAGATGGGGCTTCCGGGACGCCATTTTCGGCCGACGGCGAAGGCGATGATGGACGAGGCGTTTCGCGTTATGAAGTACTTGCCACCGGGCTGGATTTCGGATACCCAGGGGTCTTTTTCCTTGATGTGGACGAAGCCGGCCTTCTGGAGGCGAGAGACGGCAGAGGCAACGGCGTGGTAGGCTAGGGGGAAGAGATTGCAGAGTTAGCACGTGAAGCTAGAGAGGGGAGAGATCTATTGATATTCGATCTCAACGGTCTAAACATACGGGTAGGAGAGTCGTTTACAAAACGAATAAAGTCCTTGGCAGCGTTGAGTGAAGACATGTCGGCGGAAGCTGTCGCGGAAGCTGTCGCGACCAAGCGGGTTGGAATACGGGTTCTCTGAGCCATAGAGGGAGATGAAGCTACTGGGCGATAGACCATCAGGAGGAACGATGGTCTCTTGAGCATTTAGAATCGGGAAGAGACGTCGACAAAAGGCAAAAAGAACGAGGATGGCGAGGTGGGGAAAATGGACGATTGGCTGGTTCAATGTTTATCGCATGCGGAGTTACTAAATGTAAGGTCCCAGACTTATCCCGCTTCGATGTGGAAGGGTGAAGCGGAGTGCGTGCAACTGCAGCGGTCCATTCAATCAGTGCAACTTCCCGTTTTTGCCCCGCCATTTCACATTCGAATGATTCCGATTCGATGTGCGCTTGGCACTTTTGTTTTGGAGCCACGCCGTCAAACTCAATCATCTCACTGCTTCGACATGATTATTGATCATTCGAGTTGTAATCCCCGATCATAACCGGGTTCCCTCTGCCCTTTCAATTCCGCTCGACTTGACGGGGATTACAGAGTATCGACAAGGACTGATATCATATGCTAAACGAACTAACAGTTCGTGTTCTAGTTCCGCTTGTGTGAAATATACAGACGGGTTCAGCAAAGCTCCTCTCGGGCCTCTTTTTCCCGGTTTAGCTAACCCATCTTGGCAGCAGTCTCTAATTAGACGCTCACAACCGGGAAGTAGGAAGGCAAGGCGCTCTAGTTGAAGCGGGGGATCAATATCATCAAGTTGCCGCGAGCTAACACTGTGGGGTACCATGAAATCGCTCTGTCAGCCGTGAATAGAAACTCGTTGGACAACCTGTCTCTCGAATAGGTATAAGTAGGACCTTTGATCTCGTAGAGTGTTCCTGGGGGAAGCCAGTCACTTCATACTCCGCACGTTGACTGCTTGTTAGCCAAAACTGCGGGCAGGTGGAGTGTAGAGGAGGACTTCCCTGCCCCTGTTGACGAGCCAGGATGATATAATTTCGGACCGTCATCAGCGATGTGCATCCCCTTCTCTTGAGAGTGTAAGGCTAGAAGGGCTGAGACGGCGAAAACCTCATGCCGAGCGCAGAAGATTGAGGTGAGATATAACTCACAATGCCCTCGGCGCGCCGTTTGGACTCGGCCCGTCATTGAATGGAAGGCCCCGTAGTAGCCCAAGTGATAGGAGCTTATATCTTCGTGGAACTAAGCAATACCGACCGCAATACCGCCCACCCGGTTCTCAAAGCTGACAAGCAAGATAGCCCGGATGTTGGAAAGGACCAGGGTTGTTCTCGGTAATCTGCTTCTCTGTCATCCCCCTTTCATCCTAACTCCTAATGTGAGCCAGATAATGGGAATCAGCATTGGCGACATGAATGATCCCTTTGGCCTTCTCCTAGTCTGTTTTGGTTATAGAAAGAGATCTCGGAGTTTGATCGGGATGGGCCATGTAAGCTAAGAAGGGTGGCATCCCAGCGTATATGTATACTCCACTGCACTTGAGGATGTCTCTGTAATTTCTAATGACGGAGGTTTCTATGGTAGATGGGCGCGGAACACGGCCGGACTAATCTGTTCTCCTTACCTATGTTTACACCCGCTACCCAGAATAACGAACGTATCTTCCTGAGGTCTGAAGGAGAAGGAGGAATCAGCGATTGGACCTTGACTCTGGATTGAAAGTCAAGATCTTGACCTTGTCTCGACACCTTCAAACTCATCCCTAACTCCTACAACGCATGGTTTCCCACTATGCTTTCACTCATGTCCTAGTTCCCTTCCTGGGCCGCGAACGAAGGACAAAGACGGTTGGGAATGGCCTGAGTAGATCTGTTTGGTGGGCCCCCTTTCAGATATCTCATCCGCACGCGGCTCCCTCTAGATATGGGCTCTTGTTCTACCTGCCAACCATTCATTTCTTGAAGTGCATTGCCTTTGTGGACGCGATTCCCAGCCTCAAGACCTCCGGGGTGTAAGCTTTCACGACAACCTCAGCTCATAATACGCCTAGAATCCCCTGCCATGAACCTGAACCTCAAGTGTGTGGACTCCGATCTTGGAATTAACTCCATCATAACTACAGTCACCATAATATTCAACTCTTCGACATATGAATACCGTCACTCGCCTCCGCGAAAAGGTCGAAGAGCTACTATCCTTAATGTTACGTCTATGGGTGTCCACGTCTCCTCAATCCTGGTTCTGGGTGTGGGCTCGATTTCGATTTACAAGACTAGAGGTGGTTCGTGCATTGGAATACTGCTGTCTGAAAGCTCTTTAGGCGTGTATAAGTATACGAACCCAAATCTATCGAGTCTACACCAAGAGCAGAGACCATACCATATGCAGTGTTTCGTGGGAATTCTACGAACTCTTGGGTCTTGTTCCAGCCGGTTAGGCTTCAGCAAGCCTTGAGTGCCAGGAATCGTCTTTCTTAGCTTGATATGCGAAAAACTATATGGTTAAGAGTGATTGCAAGCATAGGTTCTCAAGTCTTACGCGCGGCTAGGTGGAAACATCTTTCTCCAGGACGTGGCTGTCAACTACTCCGTGGCGTGGGTGCGAGGGTCTAGAGTCGACACCTTTGTCGGTATCTCCACGGCGCATACAAGAGATGTAAGGTGTGTTTCTGGGTTATTATCCTCCATGCCTTCCTTCTGGCCTCTCTCAAAGATTCTACACATCAAGTTCAAGGCACTCCGCGAAGCTTTAGCCCGATACACTCTTCGAGCCCAGCAGAAGAATCTATCGGGAATACCAATAGTCACATTTAACCTCTGGTTAGGAACTAAGCTTGGGTACTACGAGATGGCATCTTCGAACTATTAACCCTGTCTTCGACACTGCCGAGACGCCAAACCCATGGTATCGTCTGACAGCTCCATCCTTCTTCTTCCTTTCCTTATGAAAAGGCCATCTTTGCAGTCCCACGTAGGAACCGCGCAAAAGTGCGCTGGTCATATTCACTCCAAGCAGCGATCGCACACAACTAACAAGTACCAGACTGACAAACTCCTCGCTCAAGGGCATGCGTCATCTGAGGTTGGTGAGCTAGCACGCGACACCATATGGCGAGACACGAGCCTCAAAGGCGTGACTAGTTGTATTTACCACTGAATTTCACCTTATGACGCTATTTCTTCATGCGCATCCTGTAATAGACTGTTGGCTTAGAAGATTTCGCGCAGCGAACTTCGAACTTCACCCCACAGGTAAAAGGGACCGCCTGGGCGCCCTCTAGAGCGAAGGACGCCCCCTTCCCATGAGCGGCGGATATTCCCATCAGAGTACCCTAGACTGCTTCAAGATGATATTGAATTGTCGGCAGGCTTGTCGAAAGGATAGCAGAACATCAAAACACTCTTGTCCGAGCCGGCCCATTGGTAGGGATACGATAGGGATACGACATGAGGACACCAGAAGATACAGGGGCGATAGCCTGGCCCTATCATCATGTTGGTTGGCCGAGGCAAGGCAACTACCATCCTAAGCCGCTCGCAGGACTGGCAGAGGGGCCGGACAAAACGGGCACATGAGTTGGATTAATATACACCGAGGAGCTACCGCTACTTTCTATACGAGATGTGCTGTTGACATGGAAGGATGCCCACGCATAGCCCGAGGCAACAACCGAGAAAGCCACGATGAGCCACTCTCGATTTTCAGTGGTACTAAGGAAAAGGAGCCTGGTAAAAAGCATCTAGGCAATATCACCAATATTGCGACTTAATTGCGCGTGTAACAGACAACCACTGCTCTTCCCCCTCCGCGGTTAGGGAAATTTGGGATTTTCATTCGCAGAGCTAGGCCGTCCAGGCAATGGTGGCTTAGGTCCAGGTAGATGAGGAAAATGAATGCGGACAGGAACCACGAATGTGAAGAAAAATGACATAAAAAAAGAACAGGCAGGGATACCGAAGTTTCTCCCGCCTTCCGAGAACTACACACCACTCTCGACCGATCCTCGAGCGCTATTGTCGGACAAAGACGAAACAAGTACGAGGTGTAGATCAGCGATTCGCGTAAAGAAGCATAGTACATCACTGATGTCTGGAGGAGAAACGGGTAGAGCCAAGACATACGGGAGAAGAAGGCGGGGGAAGAACGGCTAAGGGCGAAAAGAAGAAAAGAGGCGAAGAGGGAAAAAAGAGGAAAAGGATGTGTTGGAATCTTCTGAGGATCTGGAAGTAGGTGTGACCGGGGAAATGGGAAATGCGAAGCCTGTTCAGAGCGGCAGATGATGATCACAGAGAGCGGGTTGAGGCTTTGAGAGGGCTTGGATCTGGTCATTGTCGCCTTATTTTGGATAGACATGGTTGGTTGCTGGGGAGCAGGTGAATCAAGTGTCTTCATGTTCGATGATGCTACCTGGGGAACTGGCTGGACAAGAGATGAGAAGTTTCACTCCAGGCAGCGAGGCGGATTTTTGACTCTCCAAGCAAACATTTCGACGCCTTGAGAGGAAACATCGAGGCGAGACGAGGGAGGAAAATCAACATCGTGGGCAATGAGACGACCCTGCGTGGCTTGGTGGTTGGGGGCCAGAACTGCTCATGGGTGGATGGGTTGTCCTCTATACAAGAACAAGGCGGGCAGAGCCAGGAGCAATATATAAATGGCTTGTTGAGGGATGATGGTTGCTTGCCTCTGACGAAGAGGATGAGGGCGAAGGCATACTGGAATCGGGGTTGCTTGGATTCATGGGATGAAGGACGGAGATATCAGACAAATGTCAGCTCTTGACAACAAGTGATGAGATGAGCCTAAAATGAGGATGGAAAGAGCTCTGCTGTCTCCATACTATTACGTCGAGGATGACGAGCAGCAGAAAACAGTGTACTTCGTACAATACAAATACCAGGCCAGGCCCAGGGGGTCAATGTTGCCAGGCTGGCGGGGTTCAGATGTCACCCAATTCGGTACAGCCGATAATGTACCACTAATGTAGTCTCAATATATATTAAGGCGGTAGTGGTACATATTATCTTTAGTATTATAAGTACCGATCCACAATAGGAAGTCGTGCAGGGCCTGGCTGGCCTGGCCTCGCCAGACCCAGGAACGGTCACGTCAGGGATCTCTTGCGGTTACGTCGATCAGACGCCCTGATGTGTATCAAGTTCTTCCTTTTCGACTTCCTCTGGATTGTATGAGAGGTATGGGTTGCGGTCGCCGTACTTACGTGAGTACTCGTCCGTTCTTTGCCTTACGAATCTAATCTGAACAATAGAACATCAAGGTCAAGTGTTTTAGCTTGACTACCCTGATACGCACATGTTTCCAGAACAACCTTCAATCTCTACGAACTGAATGCAAACTTCAATGATACGTTCTTCGTGCGGGTGCGCGCATACATGTGTAAATCTTTCTGCCAGCAGAGTGTTTTTTTCCTCCCGCTGCGCTTCCTTCAACTCTCGAGTGTGCGTTTTGCTTTTTCTTGCGATCGTTCTTGTCAATGATTTTCCCGCCATTTTACGGAATTCTTGGGCACGTGGGACGTACATTGGGACATCCGGCCTCCCAATGGCGAAAATTGCGAAAAGAAAAAGAAGAAAAAAGCCAAGTCCCTTGTGAGCTGAACTTGTACGACACACCACAACATCAACTTGACATATCGTATTGATAATACGTTACGAGCAACAAAATTGTGGGAAATTGAAAAGACGAAGTAAGAGTCAAGTCACCGCTTGGGCCATCCTTTTCTAGACGAGATTTTGAGCGACCTCGAAAAGGCCGATAATATGATTTGAGCCTTCCGCGTATGCCGATCCATCTTCGTTGTTTGCGGATATTTACAGTATCTCGATGAGATGGACGAAGTATTGACACCCTCCTTTGCAGGCATCCGACTTGATTTTCTTTTCTTCGCCGGATAGAGTTTTATTATTGCACACTCCGGGAGGAAGCGCTGCGGTATCTTGGGTCATGCCGAGTCTTGAGATCACTCGTTTCCTCCGCAGGCCTCTGACCTCTCGGGAAGACGTTCTCAACGAGAGACCGACGAATGGATACTTGACGTGAATACGTGGTATCAAATCATGTCCAAATCTACTTGAACACGCTCATTTAATTCCGGCTGAGATTGGACTTAAAGTCAACGAGATCACAAGCAAGTGTCCAATGGCTTCAATCGATGCTGAGAGCACCTTGATGAGGGATGTCGGGGACATCCCTGTCGAGCGTAGGAGTGCAGGTGTACAATTACGAAGTAGTACGTACAAGTGTACAAGTGGATAACACTCCTAGAGGGGTGCTCGTACCAGTACCTGGCCCCCATGTAGCCAAGCAGTTTTCGCATCCAATTGATCAAAGTTGGCCACGCCTGGGGCAGCCTCTTGCCAGAGTTTCCCCAAAATTTGGGTCCGGTATTACTTCACTGTTTAATATTTCGTGCTTTTCTGTTCGCTACTCTTCGTACATTGCAATACTACCGATGCGGCATCTCGATCATCAAGTTCTGTTCGGAACAGTAATGAGTTTTGACAACTTGAGCTCGGCACTTAAGGTGTACCTCGGTATGATATGTGTCTATCAATGAGAGGCGTCCCGGTCCCTTTGTGTTTTCTTCTCTCAGAGAGATTGATGCCAAAAACAACATCATCGTATAATACTGGGTGTCTCGAAATGCCCCCTGTCCAGAATAGGTCGTCTTTTGTTTCAATGGGGCTAAATGTGGGTCTTTCCTCGACCCCATTCATTCAAATCGCATTCATTCGCAGGCAAGGCTAATCTCCAGGTACCTGCGCTTGCTCCCAAATGCCCTGCAAGCAACCTCTTTTGGTTGTGTGCGTCCCTCCCGCACAAGGGTACAGACAACACCATCAATATATACACCAAGCCCAACTGCTGAGCTAACATCCATTGATCCTGAAGCCCCATCGTCAACACTGCCGATTCCTACAACGGCATTGATCCTTCAATCCTACTCCAAACAACTGTACTTACAAGTTCGCCGTAAGAGTACGGCGATCGAGGGTATCATCCTGCTAAAGAAGAAGCTTTCTACGTGACCTTGACGCAGGAACGCCGTTGAATCCCACCAACCCACCCGGGACCTCATCCTGTTCCCGGATGTGGCATCAAACGGCGACAATAATTAAAGAGTGCCTACTTTTTGTAAAACACCTAATTGTAGCGCACGTTTTTCACATTCGATACTGCCCTAGGATAATGGGGGCAGCACAGAAAGCAGCGGAGCGAACAAAAAAGCAACGACATACGAGATTTGCGCATAGCCAGGCTGTTTCCCTAATGTTCTGTCCGACATGCTAGAATTAGGGACTGGTTTGAAGTCGCGGAGAACGACCAAGCCTGTCATCTAGTGTAGTGTTACGGATGGATCGAGATGACATTGAGGTTCTAGTGTAATTATCGTTGGAATTTAACCTCCGCGTCTAGCTACCTGTCCTTACAGTTCTCGTTCATGGACGCGCACATGTATATCTTCGGCTCCCAACTAAAACGGCCCTTACTCCCGTCATTGAACTCTGTGACCTCGTTACAAATACTGAGGAAATAGAGCGCAACGCTAGCCTAGCTGTAGCGCCAGGATTGTTTACACTACAACTGATGCTAATACTAGTATAAGTAACCTTGATCAAATGCCAGGCTATAATCTATGTCTCGTGCAGTTATGGATATGTACGAAATATTCATGATTAACTTGGGTCGCGATACTACGGCTCCGTCTTGAGAAGGATCCAAGTTGCGTTATTAAAACGCGGGGCGAAAATCCTCTCAAGAAGAAAAGAAAGAAGGATAAAAAAAAGTTACCGTCTGGTTCTGTACAATGAAGAACGATGTGGGGGATCGGAGGATGCCAGGCGGACTAGGATTCTGATGGATTAGTAGTATCGCCTATGTTCTACATACATGCATTGTGCTAGCTTAGCCCACTACAGATCGACTAGACCAAAGGACCTGATACTCCCGCCAAACCTACTTTGTACTTTTGCTGCCTGACAGGATGCTCGATGTGCCGGCAGGTCTAACGAAATCAAGACAACGGAGGAAACAAAGGATTGAGGAACATTCGATCCAAGATCGATGCCTTTCCGAGGCCACGCGACACAAAAATTCAAAAGCCTCGCATCTGTCCACGATGGGATGTACTTCGGATCAGCAGAGACACGAAGTCCCGAGCTCGCAACAATAGTGCTCAACTGAGCTTTCTCTGTGCCTCGGCAGCAATACATCATTTTTGTATAGAGTAGGATTATCTCTTATCATATGTACATAGTAGCATCTACTAGTAGGGCATGTCATGGACTATTGTGGAGCACAAGCGGAAGGGACTGGGTCTAAATATGAGAGGAAAGAATGATCATCGACCACATTCCTTCTTGTATGGACGTAAGGCAAGAAAACAAGAACGGACTTCGTGCGGGATTCGGGAGTCATTGATCCCTCCCTGCCTCGTGGTCTGTAGGTCCATGACAAGGTTATACCCCTGTGTCATGAGGTCTGTTCTCGCGGCGGGCTGGACTCCAGCCTCTCAACCGAGGATGGTCAAAGTATTAAAACTAGACTGAGCTTTCCTCTCTCTTTGAGCGCCGGCGCATTGCCATGGGTGCACATGCCCGAAGTTAGCATGGAAGAGTTTCATGCTCTCCATTGTGGTGAGTTTTCCCCAGGTTTGTGTCAAGATTTTGTTATGTTATCAGTGAGGGGAAAAAGTGAGATCAAATGGAAATATATTGTTGCGAGAGAGCGGGATCACCACATGAGTGTTAGACCGGAGCTGCCCTACCTGTAGATTCTCATGTCTTGCCTGATGAGGAAAAGAACGGTACATCCGCCCTTGTATCCATACTTCGTAAACTCTTCCGACCCACCTTGTCCCTCCACCATGCCGGCCTTCTTATTACCTATCCTCGTGATTCCGTCACTTGCTCCTCGCTAATGTCAAGAGAGTATGGCAGGAGGATGAGGCGAACCATAAAACGTAGACCTGAAGGATGATAGTGCGCCCTACGAAGAATGAAGAATGGATCCCGTTTGTGACATATTTTGTGCATCCAATTTACCTCGTTGCTAGCATACGGCGGCAACGCAAACGAAAATGCAAACGAAAGCTGAAATGACGAGGGGCCTGGGAAATGGGAACAGAAGGAGTGCGGGGACACGGGTGGGAGACGAAAATAACTGGTCTAGCATGCACGTCCCAATAAAATAAACGCCCACGACAAGCCTGGCGTCTCCGTGAGCATTGGGTCCTGCATCAAAGATGAGAGCCGCCGAGGCGTCATGGGTTATTGCGCGTAAGCCTTTAAAGTAAAAGGCTTGTTCATCTTGCGCTCTCATACAAGTTCAATGACCGACCTTCCTCGGCGGATTGCGCGCAAAGATGAGCGCAATCCAGATATATGGCCAGCAGCTTACACGCATCCTACGAGGGTTGCCGCCTCGTATACACAAGGCTGACGGTGTCTGTCCATGAGAAGCCTAAATGGAAGACTGATTCCGCAAGCACTTCCATCACAGAATGTGCGAACTCTTGAGCTTGAGAGCCCATCATCTAATCGCAAACTCTAGACGCTTGGGAAAGATGTCGATTACTAGAGATCAATTTTGAATCTCCAGTGATCCCTGCTTAAGATCAAGCGGCGAAAATGCACCTAGCGAACACCAGTGGCCTGGCAGCTTGTGACTGGACTCAATGACGGTACAAGTACAAGTACAAGTACGAAGAAGTCGTTTACAAGTAGGGGAGGCTTGGCCAGGCCTATGCAATTGTGTCGACTTGAAAGTGGTGCCCATACCCCACTTAGTGTTGTTATTACTGGGTGTCTACGATGATACAGGTACAAGTACTTCAACATTTCCTTGAGGTACATGATACATCTAGCCTGCTGACCATGATCACCTCTCACATTCACGTTTGATCGAGAAACTGGCATCAATCTCTGGTTGCGTCAATTCCTCTCTTACTTCGTGGCCCCCAACGAGGGACTAACAATTGATGAAATAAAATAATGTACGTAGCTCTAGTTAGAGAATTTTGTTGAAAGAGCACCTGGAAAAGGAGAGATGACCAGGCGAGCAAGATGATGCCAAATGGAAGCGCTGGTCGCAGCTTTGTGCGCTCAGAAAAGAGGGATGTATCCCTGCGAGACCCCTGCCCTTTGGCGCCGGAGCACCGGTAGAGCTGGAATGGATCCATGATGGGCTCCCGCCCTCTCTCCCCTGCCTGAGAAGTCGCCCCATTCCCAGGCACCTAGCCTGAAGTATCGCCCGTTGCATTTCGCACGAATTACAGGCGCAGATACTTCCCACGAAGTACAGAACTTGATCTCTCTCTTCACAGTTGAGAGTTGTCAGGAGGGGCTGTTCGATGACGGATGATATCAAGATGCCTGCCACTGACCAGCATTCGGATCAATGATCCGATTTTGTAGACATCGGACCCATGACGCTGAGATTATCTGCAGTAGACTACCGTCCCCCAGTCGCATCGGCTTTACTACTTCAAGTAGCGTTGGAAGAATGCCGTGAAACTACATCGGTACACGGGCGGATCTGATGACGAAGAACCATCGAAGCATGAATTCTCCAGACCACACAAGTTGATGATTTGGGCCATGCTCTTTTTTGAAGTGGTGGTGTCTTGATATTGCTTCACCTGCCTGCACAGGTCTTGTCGTCGACCAGGGTACCTCTCCTGCATCAGAAGGGTACACAGTACACCGGCAATTTGGTTGCAAGTTTGATGATGTATTGAATCCGATATTAAACCCTAGCTCGAAAGGGAAATACCGTGTGACAGCATGAGACTCTGGCATGCTGGCATCTTATTCATCGTGCTGTCCATCAAGATCCCAACGCAGCTCACCAAGTTCGGTCTGCAGAAAGGTCAAGCAGGTCATCACCGAGAAACTAAGGGATTGCGCGTGGTTGATCTCCACGAGAATAGCCCTTCGCGCTATGAAGAATTACTTCGTATATACCTTTGGGCTTCCCAGCCATAATTGCCCCTCATGAAGTACGGAGACCTTGAAACAAAATTGGTCTTTTCGTGAAGCACTTAGGAGCGACATAAAGTAAGTTCAATTGGCCAGGCGATAATCCCCCTCCGAGATTTGTTAGTTGAGAGGTGCCTCACTTCTGATGGTTCCTCCGCTTTTTGACTGGGGAGATCTCGCAATTGTTTCTCCATAGACAAAAGTCGCAATCAATCCTTGCTCGGGTATGTATCTTGAGCGCGCATGTGCCTTTACCATGTTGAAAAGATCTAGTTTATGATAAAGGACCCTGAGTGGCAACGGAAGCGGCCCTGAATAGGAGCGCACACGGTTGATCTCAACCCCACTCCTTCCGAGGGATGATCTGACAAGACTTGCCTCTCGTGTGGCATACAGTACGAGACAACTGCTAGGCATACATGTAGAGTCAAATGATTGGAGGGGGCTAACAGATCGACCCTGCCGAGCTGGCTGGCTGGCTGTACTTCGTACTTCGTAAGGCGGAGGTAACGAGAGCCAAGATCAAGCTCGAACCTGAGGTTACTCTTATCCTGGTTCGCGTGGCTCCAAGCAAGTCGTATGGTCAAGGCAGAGTCTGGTCGGTTCTCACCCCATCAGCTTTCGACTAACGCCACCATGCGCAGGAACGACAACAGGAAGAAAGAAGTGGTTATACTGAGTACAAACAGAATCGACGTGGTCGCCCGCAATTTCTTACCTGCTCTGGACAAGGGAGAGGAGCGAAGTTTGGGGATGGGTAGAATGGGAGGTTTGGCAATCGGATTAATATAAATCAGATTCGTATCCCCTCATCAGGATGCTTGTGGTGGAGATGGAAATTGAAGAGCCATGTGAGAGTGCGGTCCGCCCAATTCTATCCAAAATCGCACTCCTTGATTCTCCGCTTCCCCAATTCCCCATTCCCAGGTACCATTGTCCCCGTTAATGGCTTGCTTGACAATTGTATTCCCGTCCCGCCTTTGCTCCTCCCGCTATTCGCGCCCTATTCCAACGGCAATCCTTTGGGATGACACGAAGATGAGAGAGGGTGAGAGGGCTTTTTTCCTCCTTGACACCTATGCGTTGGATGGTGAAATGTTTCAATTGGCACTAGCGGCAGAGAAAGGCTAGCTGTCGCTGTTGTTACAACGTAAAGATTCCGTCATTGATGGATCCCTAGATAGCTTCAAGCGGGTCCCCACTCACCAGCTGCTTCTAGAAACGTATGGGAGGGGAGGGGGGAGATGTAAAGTTCAACGGCCTTGCTTTATTTTTCGTGGTTCTGCCCACGTCTAGTTAAAGAAAGTTCCCAGATTTTGCAAAACACTGACAAACAAAGGGGACTCGATCACAGGGCGAGGGTCGCACTAAAACATCATTCTCAAACGCAATTCGGGCGCATCACTCGTGTCACTTTCGCTTTCACGAATCATGACCACTGCAAAACGTACTCGATCGAGCCAACATCGAAATGTGTCGACCTTGCAAAAACGCCCCACAACATGCGGATCTCAAGATAGGAAACCTGGAGCCTAGGGCCGGCCACCGTCCATCACTTCATCGCGTTCATCTGATATTCTTGCGTTGCTTTCAGCAAATGGGGTTCGTTCGCATGGTGTGAGTCTTGTCCTGGTCAAAGCCATGCCGGTTTCGACACTGGGCATCAGAACCAGTAAATCCTCGATGCGGCGCGGAAGAATAATGGACCAAAGTTTTCTGGGCTTGATTATAAGATCTCGAGGCAATCGGCTCACCCAGCGAATCCGACAAGATAAAAGCCGAGAAGATGATAGTTAGAATTTGCCAGTTAACGGAAACACACTGCCTTGAGCAGTTACCACTTTGAAGCAATCCTTTCCTCTGGCAGACCATCAGGAGAGACAAGCCACTCTATCTCTCCCACAATCGCTGACAACTTCATTGGCCAAACTCAACTCTCTGCAGCCTGTGTGGTCCACCGCGTCAATTCGATGGATCCATTCCGTAACAGGTAAAGTAGGCTTCCCAAGTGGCTTTCTCTTCCCTCTCCCCTGTCCTATAATAGTGAGAGGTACGTACCCCGTAGTAGTACGGACCTCTCATTCGAAGTACGAAGGACGATGTAAACTACGAAGTAAGTATTCCCACATTCTTGGGCTCAGTCACACAACTCAGTACCGCTCACTGCACGAGGAAGCAAAGTATATTGCTACTTCTTCATCATCATCATCTTCTTCAAGTCTACATACTATGCTCCTCTCCGCCGTATTTCGACGCGATGATCATTAGAAAGTATGAATTCTAGCGAGAGTCTCTAGCCTGTATTATCCTCTGCCATGATCCGGCACTGAAGCGAAGGGGATCCATGTCCCCTGGATGGCGTCCTTCGTAGCCACTACATATAGAACAGTCCTCACTCTACTTGTACACTAAGTACTCCTACCTGTCTCTCTGAGGGCTAGGCTCTTCCCTTTCGCCCTTCAGAATACCGGGGCTTTGACATTACTCACGACGCTGGATATCTCACTCAATATTTCGCTCGAGATCGAAGTAAAGTAGAATTTCAATCACATCGCCTGTCTGCCCCGATTCCTGCATTAAATAGGGTTTGTCTTTCATTCTTTTGCGGTCTGCGTCCAGAATATGGGGGTTTCCCTTGGTTTCATCCACCCTGGTCAAGACAGGATAAATCCACTTGAGGGCCAGCGCCTGACCCTTCAATGTACCTTAGTACCTTGAACTTTTCAGCTTGTACACAGAGAGCATCCAAATGTATGCATATTACACTAGTGCACACCTTCAAATACTATGTATGTACCAACTTGCAATACCGTACCGTCCCGCCCAAGTTTGTACTTTAATCCAATGTGTGGGCGTACATCCTTCTCTTCTTCCTCTTCTCATGAGGCGAGCTGCGCCTCGAGAGAGTCAAGGTCCAATCCAGCACCCTTCCAGAGGAAGATTGATGCCATGAGCGGAGGCATTTGATATAAGAAAGCATTGGTTTTTTGGGCGATTGGCTATATTATCTCTAGCAATTTTATCGCGAGCCTGTTCGAGAACAAAGTACGAAGTATGATATGGATGGTCTTGAAGACGTAGTACGTACGAAGGAGTGTAGTGCCTGAAGGGAGGGAGGGTGTGTGTGGAGAAGAAAACAGGTCCCTGGGATTTAAGTTCCCCTCAAGAAGGTTGGGTACAAAGGTACATAATAAGTTGCGGTCCATATAATACACTACAATTGTATACACTACTTCGTACAGACGAAGTACTTCGTCGTCCTTGCAGGCAGACCAAGGCAGGTGTCATGTTCAAATGCCTTGCCTTTTCTTCAACCTTCCCTCAATTCTCCTTCTTGATTTTGAGAGTTACCCGGAATTATTTTCGAAGTTGCCCACTCCAACTTTAAATTTTTTTGTCTCGCCCAACTCTGGAGTAGGTCGTTCCCTCTCTTATTGTCGAACAAAGGCCCGCATCTCGAATTTTCCTGCTGCCAAAGCATTATTGCTATTGTGGTCTTGTTTTGAAGCGGCTGTTTGTCTCGACTTTCGGCAGCTAATACCACCAACACACCCCCATCTGAGGTTCCGGCGCACCAAAAAGTGACGTCCCTCCCTCCTTCCTCCAAACACAGACCAAGGCACACGCCCCCCCGGTACATTGGTACATGGGTACCCGTCACTGTACTTAGGCTCTAGTTTCTAGTAGAGAGTACGAAGTACTAGTAGCACAGTTTCCCTTCCCCAAGAACAACACCACCCACTCCCCTTCCCGCCAAACCCACTCTCCCACCGCAACTACTGTCCTCGACTTGTTCGTCCACCAACACCTCTTTCCACTTCGCGAACGAAGATTCTTGACAGCATCTAACGGGACCCAGTCTCTTGTCATTCTCCAGATATCCATAACTGTAAGTTGTTCCACTTAATATTTATTCACATTCACCCTCGTGGAAAAAGAAAACAGTGGGGAAAAACCATCCGCAAAGTCATTGCTCTTGGCTTTGTCTGCCCTCATCGCTCTTCCGTCACGATCTCACCCATCGTTTTGATCGTCGGTCAAGAACACTCTTTTTTATTTCTCTCTCCTGCCCCCTTCCGCTCCCGATGCCCTCTTAGTTGCAATTCCTCGGAGGGGATTCCTAACTCACGAGTTGTGTCCACAGTTACCCTCCCCCCTTCTTCTGTCGAACCATCTTGTCAAGCCCATCGGTCGGCCTTTTTACCCCCACAGCGAAATTACCGTTGATGACGACTCTCCGCTCTCTCTCGATACCTCGCGCTCACTCAGACGCCATCCTGACTCGCCATCTATCTTTTTACTAAGTTACTTGACTATTTCCGGATTATTACGCGCCTCGCGATATATTTTGACTGCTCGACTTCGGCTCACTGCGCCCCGTGTTCTCAGTGCTATCATCGTCTAGAGACCTTTCCGAACCGGACAAGTTGATCGGATCAGCGGATATCTTTTTGGTATTAAACTATCGAATTGCAAAGGAAGCTAAAATAGACCTCCCACGGGGATACCGCGGCCATGGCTGCAAACATGCAGCACATGATGATGCCGCAGGCGCAGCAGCAACACCTTCGACAACAGGCCCTCATGTCCCTTCGCCAAATCGTGTATACTAGCATGAATAACCATCCACCTCAACCTCATGGATGGCAGGCTAGCTACCCCGTTGCAGACCGTGTGACGAGAGCTACCAATCTGTACGTATTCTCAATCCGCCGCGGGGTCGTTGCGCAAATCGGGGAGGAGGCCTTCGCCGCTCTGAAAGCTGACCACTACCTAGGATAACAAATGTCGCCCTGGCTTTGAACAGTGTCGATTTAACCAAGGCCACTGACTCTGGCATCTCGTTCGAACGCGAAGTATTTTTTAGGTCTCCCACCAAGGTACCTCAAATCCAATCCACCCACGCCCGAATCCTCCATTCTTTGTCCTCTCCGGCCCATGTTTCCGAGGAATGTGCGTGAAGAGATGTTAACCTTTTATGGCATGTAGGAACTATACGAGCAGCAGATGCAAGCGAAGACACAGGATTTCTTCCGAAAGCGCGAACAGAACGAACCGAATATTCGAAATACTTTAAATGCGCAGGCAGCCGCTGCCGCCCAAGCACAGGCTGCTGCCCAAGCCCAGGCACAACAACTTCTCATGAACCAGAACATGATGCAGATGGGACGCGGTATCGGACCTAACCAAGGCCCTGGCCCTCAACAGGGCTTCCCACATGTCCAACACCCGATGCAAGGGGGACAGATGCCACAGCATCAGACCCCCATGTCGATGAACATGAACCAAATAAACATGGGCATGCATATGGGGATGGCAGGTCCTGGTGGACAACCGATGGGTCCGAATGCCCAGATGATGGGAATGGCAGGTGGCCGACCTGCTCGTCCCCAGCAACCCGGCAATGCGAACGATATGGGCGCTTTCACGGCCCAGGATCGTCAAAGGGCTCTTGAGAAGGCAGTGAAGCTCATGGCGACAATGGGGGAGCCCCAAAAGACGAACCTACGGGCGTCGATGGCGCGCCGAATCAGTCCACAACAACTACAGCTTCTCCAATCACAGGGCAGGGATCCGGTCCTCCTGTTCTTACAGAATCAAGCTCTCCAGGAGATCCAGAGGGCGAGGATGGGAAATGCCGCTGGTCAGATGAACCCCGCCGCACAAGCAGCTTTACTCCAGCAACGTCAAATGAGTCAGGGCAGCCCTATGCCTGGGGCGCCGCATCAGATGTCCGGCAATAATTTCTCTCAGTTTGCGAATGTCGGAGACTTGGTGAACCAGCAGAAAGCCGGTATGAGGGCGCAAGAGGCTGGTCAGGTCGTTGTCCCGGTGAGTAATTGGTCGATGCCGGATTGTATCAGTTCTGAAATGCTAACAATGTGCATTCGTCTCAGGGCGGTCCACAACAAACCACGCAACCCAAACCTAGTCAACCTGGTCTACCCGTCCAAGGCCAGATGAACATGGATCAGCAGGCTGCTATCAACCAAGCACACCTCCGAGCCGCACAAATGACGGGGAAGCAGATTGGCCCCGGACAGCCGGGCCCCATGACGGGGCCCATGTCCCAGTCCCAAAGCCCTGCGCAGGTTCCGGCCAATCGATCCGCCGGGGAGGGTAACCCCATGGAAGGACCGCAAGGCATGATTCCCGGCCCTGGACCTTTCCCAGGCGGCCTCGATCCCCGATTCAGCCAGGCAAATAACCAGCGACAGATGGCGCCCGGGGCAGGCACTCCTAATGCGAACCAGACAGCCCTTCACAACGCTATTATCAGCAGCCTAAGCCCAGAGCAACAGCGTAACCTATTCGGCTTGCCGCCTAGCAAGCAATTTGAGATCATCGCCAAGATTGAGCAGCAGCAGCGTCAAAACATGGCCAAAAACCTAGGCCAGATCGGTCCGCGACCTGACGATCAACCGATGAACCGAGCCTCGTCTGGAGGGAATATACCAGGTAACATGATGCCTCAGAATAACGCAATGAACGGCGCGCCCCATCCTGGCATGCCTGTCGGTGCTAGCCAGCAACAGCTCATAAATCCCGCCATACTGGATAGTATGGAGTTCCCCCGTCAATTACTCGCGAACCTCAAAGCCCCCCCTGAGCTCAAGACCTACCGGGACGTGAAGCAGTGGTGCGCTCAAGATCCCCGGACCCAGGCTCAGCTACCAAAAATTAGTGCTTTGCAGCGGCAACAATACAGCCACATAATGAGAGGACGTGCGATGCAGTTGGGCCAGAAGTTGCCGCCGGGCATGAACCCCGCCATGCCGATTACCGGAGGTGCAATGGCGCCCCAGCCTCTAAATATGAGCCCCGAGCTACAAAGAATAATCCAGGCCCCTATCACAGACCAGGAGATTCTTCAAATTCGAAATTCGGATCCTAAGGCAACCACCATGTCCGATGAGGATGTTAGGACTCACGTAATCAGCTTGAGGAAGCTCCAATTCATGAGGCAGCAGCAGCAGCCGCAGCAGCAGCAACAACAACAACAACAACAACAACAACAACAATTGCACCAACAGCCGGGCTCCCAGCCCGCCCCGGTGCAGGGTCGGCAAGTATCAGGACCCCCCCAGCAGCAGCAGCAGCCTCAACAACAACAGATGCAGCAACCAGCGCACGCCCAAACCCCTCAAACCGGAGCTGCTCCCGCGACTAAGGGCTCTGGTCCGCAGAAGAAACCGAATGCGACCCCGACCATGTCAGCGCCTGCTGCGAGAAAAGCGTCGGCTCAGCTTAACCGTGCCCAACCCTCACCGGCTCCTGCTCAAAAGAATCTCAAGCGGCCTTTCCCCGAAGAAGCCCCAGAGACACCGACGCAACCGAATGCTCCTGGTGCGGCACAAAGGTCCGGTTCTCAGCAAGGTCACGGCCAGCCATCGCTGCCTTTCCCTCCACATGTTCTAGCAAATTTGACTCCGGAGCAACGAGCCAAATATGAGCAGGCACTTAAAAATCAGCAGATGGCTAACATGGCAAATCGTCCGCATAGCGACGAACTTTCAGCAAGACTAAGGGCCATTTCGGATGACGAGCAGCGACGGGCAGCCCAGGACCCGGGTAATGAAGTGTCTCTATCACCACAACAGCGGCAGGAACTGTTGACCAATATTTCAAGTCTCGCCTCCGACTTTGGACGGGTGGGCAAGGTACTGAGCAAGTGGTATTCGATTACGCGGGACGACAACCGAGCGAGACTCTTTTTCCGCACTGTAAGTATCATGTCGCAATTCTGGATTATTCCTCGAAGATCTGTATAAAATTGAAGTGCTAACTTTTTGAACCCCATAACAGAGGTACAGAATGGTGCGCCAGTTTAATGATGGCGAAAGGCTGAGCCAACCCAAGGAGGTACTAACGATCACCCCGCTCGAAATCCAAAAAGGCCGAGAAGTTATGAGGAGCATCACAAAGGACTGCCAGGCGGCCTTCGCCAAATCTCACCAAGGGACTAGCGCCGCCGCCCAAGCTCAAGCCCAGCAATCAGCCGTACCCGGAGCAGGCCAAGCTCCTCTTAGCGCCGAAAATCTCAAGGCTCAAAATGCTGCGTTGAATAACAAGGCCCAACAGCAACACCGGCAGCAGCAGCAGCACAATGCAGGACCAAAGACAACCCAACCCCAGGAGCCGCCTGCTCCAGTTGCGGCGCCGCAGGCAGCGGCCCCACCTCAGTTCCAGGTGGGGGCGACTTCTCCTCACGGTCAGCCTAACTACATGAATATGAATAAGGCCAAGGACATGAATCTTCACATCCCGCCCAAGAAGAGAGCAAAACTCAACCACCAGCAGAACCAGCAGCAAGCGCCCGCCGCCGGACGACAGCAGCCTTCTCCGCGCACAACGAAGGCGACCGCCCCAGAACCTAAGAAGCAAGAGCCCAAGGCACAGACTCCGAAGCCCGTCTTCTCTTGCACGGAAACTGATTGCGATCATGTATTCCCCACGGAAGAGGCCAGGGACGCCCACATGCAAGCGGAACACATCCAACCGAGGGAAAATCCTTTGAAGTTCTTCCAAGAGAACTTGGCCTCCACGTTAGGCCTCGACCTTGACGGCAACGTTCTGGGAGATGTGAGCGCAGCTTCGCAAGGCACACCCCAGCCGGGAGCTGCCCTAATGAGCGCCACTCAGTCCAAGCAGGGCCAGACGCCTGCCAGCTTCGCGGCAACACCGATGTCCCGTGGGCCGTCGATGAATCGTTCTGCAAGCGGCACAGGACCCAAGGCGCAATTGGGTTCTAAAGCGGGAGGCAAAGCCAAGGAGGATAGAGCGAAGGGGGGTGACAGCAAGGACGTTATTACCGACAAGGCCGGCTCCGCATCCAAACCCGGCACGACTACCAACCCAAACGCTAACTGCATTAACCCGAAGACGCTGTTCTCGGGCATTCCCGGATTCGATTGTGTCGCGGGCGGGACCTTTACCGACCCCAGTGTCTATCTGGCACTAACGCCTAATGATACTCCCGAGTCTAGCAAGGACAGCGGCTCGTCGGAGCCGAACACCGACCTTCCAGAGTTTGGAGCCGACTTGGATACGCGCTGGCAACCCCTGGACGATGGCTACATGATGGACTTTGGCAACATCAACATGGATAGTTTAGAAACGGGTGGGGTTGACGACCTCGAAAAGTCTCTTCTTCTAAATGCACAAGGTTCCGTTCCCGGCGCCGACATTTGCTGGGACGACGTGAACATCGACTTCGACAAACCTTTCACCTTCGATGATCGACTTTACACTATGGATGCGTCGACATGATGTTATTACCTATATATTCTCGGGACGCAGGCGGGTTTTTTTTTTCCTTTTTTTTTTCACTCCGGGGGCAACCACCGTCTCTGAGGAGGCTATAATGAGAGGTTACGGAACGGTTACACGGACGGGAGCGGACGGAAAAGCACGAGAATCCGGAGTTTGGGATTTTAATCTTTTTTTTCTTACTTGTTGTATACTCTATGACTTATTGCTGTTGTTTTGAGCCTACTGCACCCTTTTCACCCCCCCTGTTTTTTTTCCTCGCTTGCTTCTTCATCTCCCTTGCTCTTTATCGTTACGCTTACTTTTTCTTCTTCTCTTTTTCTCTCTCCTTTTTTTCGGCAGTCTTCTAGTTCCTTTTCGTTCTTCGCATGCTAACACAACTGTGGTATGCTTTGCTATTTTGGTGAAATTCGGATGGCGCTTTGGTCCCCGGCTCTGGGGACTGACGGGAGGACAAGTGCAGGGCAAGCTATAGTGGATATCCAGGGGCGGCTGAGTGGGCAAGTGTGATCAATCGATCCATATGTTTCGGTCTCAATATGTGCCTCGAGGGTTTCGGCTGCTGAGCAGACGCTACTTTCCCCTCCGACTTTTTCTCTTTTTTGTCTTTTCTTTCTTTTCCTCTTTTTTTCTTTCCTTTTTTTCCTTGTTCCCAGAAGCGGGATCCTTGTTATGATGGAACGCTACATCTCTCTTTCTCTTCTTTCGGTTTTCGCGGCACCCTCCGTGCCAAGGCAGAGAGGGAGGTGGTCTCCCTATGATACCCGCATTTGTTTTCATTAGCATGGTAGTATTACCGCCGGTACTCGCGCAAGAAAGAAATACATAATGAGCCTTTTCAACCATGTTAATGTGTCTCTAGTCTTGGGCAGAGTTTCTTATCGTCTGCTTTTGTATCATGTCTGGCGGCGTCTTTGGAAACTACAGTAAACTAGACGTCCTCAAGTCTAGTAGAAAACGTCGCGTAGCCTACGAGGAGATAGATATTACGAGGTGGCCGGTTGTTTAGCTCTCTAGCTCTCTCTCTGATTGGGAGCGCGGGATTCAATTGATATTCCATCATATGTCATTTTGCATGCAAGGAATTGATGGGGCTGGGATCAGGATTGGGATGAACTTCATGAATTGGAAGGGTGGGAGGTAGTTTGCGGAGTAATGCGATCTCTTTTTTCCCCCGTCAACGGCAACGCCGGGTTGGAGAGCATCAATTGATCAAAATTGGCTCTAGGTTTGCCGTTTTAGGAGACGAGACGCGGATAGGGGACGCGATGATGGCAGAAGCCGGGGTAACAATGTTGTGAGTGGGAACGTGGTGGGCAATTTCAGACCCCAACTGATGGAGATGATTGATATTGATGTCGCATTGGGCAAGGGGTTGGTGTGCAGGTGGCTTGGATGAGATTCACAATGGGGACAAACATGGAGCAGAATGGATATCTTCCATTGATTATTTCAAGCACTTACGCGTTAAATAGCTGTCACTTATATTTGACGCCGTCTCTTGAGTGAAGCGCATCAATATTGATCTTGTCTCATACTTCGTAAGTTTGTATCCAAGGCTCAAGGTCAGAGGGGACTCTTGATGACGACAGAACAAATTTGGAAATTCGATGGAAAACGCGGTGTGGGGCAAGAATGCAACGCCAGCCTGCATGTATGCGATCTGTCCTGCAAGGCGCCCTGTCAGTTCAAAGTCGAAGTGAGAGTGAACACCGATTGATTGATCTTCTGGGCCTACAGCTCGTTCAATTCAGTTAGACAGAGGAGGCATCGATAGATGTTGAAGACGGCATCAATGATGAATCATGCTGAGTGTCGAAGGGAACTTAAATATCGGATTGGACGAGATTGATGAATATCAAATCCAGGTAGTTGATCCCTTTTGTCTCGCGTCGTCAAATGCGCCCCTCTCTCTCAAACCCAATTTGAAGGGTTCCAGTTTGGGTCCGTGTCTCCCGTCCTGATGGGTCAATCAATGTAAACTTCCTCATATGCGTCTCTTGTCCCTAGTTATGAAATTCATGTCCCGATACAAGAACACAGAACATTTGGGCCTTGAAGGCAGCCTCAACCATCAACTCAATTGATGGACAACACTTCTTAAAAGCCGAACGTCCGCTACGCTTGATAGGCGAAGCGCTCAGACGGGCAGTCGGCACGTCACTCAGTCCAGTGGCCAGCTTTCTGTGCGTGCTCTCCTTGGCAATTCGACAAGTCCGAAGGGCAGCACGGATCAGATCAGCGCAAGTGCTCCTGATCGCTAGCACCACAGAGGTCGGTGGACCAGCAAGCAACTGCAAGTTTGAGCGCTATTGCATCTGGCGCCTGGTGGTCCAGTGTTTATATACATGGTGCCCCGCCAAACACGTCGCCAAGCTGGCAGTAAACCCACCAAGCGTAAGCTTCAAGCAACAACTTGAAAGTTGAACATAATAGAGATGTGTCTTATTTATCCAAGACTCAAAAACAGCCACACAGGTTTTATCGCCCTCTTGGTTTGGCTTTTCTTTTCTTTTTCTTTCCCCCCCCCAATTCTCGTCTTAAGAGAACCGCGCTTGCATGTTTTAAAGCGCGGCCTGCCGGGGGATACAAAGGCGATATGGTACCTTGAAAGCTCAGTGCTGTTATTTCTTTCAGGGTCTGTGCAGGAACAATAAATTGATATTCCATCTTGTGCTTGTACTTGTGCTTGTCTGTCTTGGTGCTTGTGCAATGCTGGAGGGAGCTCCACTTAAACGCGGTACCTCACCCAAAGTACCGCTCCCACCTATTATTATTGCGCGGGTACCTGGTCCCCTTCACTTTGTAAACCGTCCACGACAAGACCTCAATATCTCCGCTTCCTTCCAACAACATCACGTACTCGTCTTTAAACCTTTTCCAACTCTTCCCCCTCCTCCTCCCACTTGCCAGCTTCCTCTCCTCAACTTCTCAACCTCACTCTCCGCCTCCTACGTTATTCACCTCACACCATCTCCCCTCTCGTCTGCTCTACTCCTCCTAGTCCCCACAATGTCAACATCAACACCCGAAAGAAGACGCGCCCTCGCCCCGCTAGACGCGAACAAGCAATCACCAGCCCCCACGCGCTTGAAGTTCGACAGCAGTAATACCTTAACGAAGAAGCCCGTCAGTCCGGTCTCTGTTAGGGGCCTAGCCCTCGCGAGGTCCCCCGTCAAGAGCTCGGGGACCGAGGCGAGGAAGAGGCCGCTCGAGGTCTTCCCTGGGGACGAGAACGGCATCATTGCGAAGAAAACCTGTGTCGAGGTGGAAATGGGAAGGAGCGAAAGGACAGCAGATGATTTCGTAAGTGTTTTGGCGTGCTCGTTTTCTCTTCCACTTCGAATTTGCTTTCTGCCGGGGTTTCTCGCGTGCCCCTCATCGCGTTAGTTAGTGAAAAGTTACTTACACGACTTGGTTATAATGTTCACAGACCATGTCCACAGAGAGGGATCAATCGGCTTCTCCCGACGCGTCGTCCATATTTGACTCCTCTGGCCTCGAGACGCACAACTCGACAGCCACCGATGTTGAACTCGGCGACGGTCCCCAAAGGGTGTCCATGTCGCGTGCCCAGACCCGAAAGGTATTAACATACATGGCCACGATGGTCACCGAAAAAGAAAACAAGGCTTCTTGCTATGCGGTGTTGAGTGCTAAATGCTAACTATTTGTTTCTATTCATTGCAATAGATGGCTGGTGATCTGTTGACGCGACTCAGACTCGCCAACTACAAGGTCAGAACAGGCCAAGCTCACATTCCCTTTACACAACTTGAGGCACGATCATTGCCTGGGCGGCGAAACAGCACCTCCGTACCAACTCTTCAAGTCCAGCAACCCTCGTCGCCATCGGCTTCCCAAACGCGAACCACCGAGATCAGCGAGGGCGCCGAAGGCGCGACGGGACAACAACAACTCTTGGCGAGCAAGCCTCGAACACAAGCACCGGCAGCAACTATTGATAGGAGGAACGAGAGCAACGACACCCAACTTTTGGGGACGTCCACATGTCGAAACGCCGGCCGAGAGGAACCCACGTTACCTCCTTTACTCGCCTCCGGAAAGTTAACGCCAATGAGGCCGACGGTGGGGGGAGAAGGAGAGAAGCTCACGAGTAGTGTGCGAAGGGGTGGTGCAGCCAGTGGCCTTCTCCGTTTGGCGAAGGGTAACGATTCGTGATCGAGTCGTCTAGCCTCAAGCGAACAATGTTCTCGTCTCGAGGCTTACAAGTGTTTCCTCGTTTTCTTTTCTTCACTTCAGGGCGGTCAATTCTCGGTACTGTTTTGGCGTTTGATGACTCGTGTTGACTATTCTGTCAGGGATATATAAAAAAACTCCCCAGGATTAGATTTGTGTTTATGTTAGCATCCGCCGGGGTCGTTTGTGGCGGTTTGGATTATGATTCCTTGTTCATGACTGTGTATATCAGTGTGGCGTATTCGTTTCTCGACGTTCATAGTTTTTTGAATGGCACATAACTCTACACAGGAACGACTCTTTATCTATTCGTGTACCTATATTTTGCAATCTCAAGACATATCATCCCAATTTTTTACTCGCAGGCGATAATCTGAGAATGTATCGAAACTTTGCATATCTCCGCAAGACGAAGACGAGGAAGTTCTCTCCCAAGCATCATCGAAAACCAGCCCGATATAAAAAGCTCAAACTTTCGATTTTCAATCCCCACATCATATTCGTGAGATCAAAATACCTCAAAACATCGAGCATTTCTCCTTTCCGTGTCCCCCGGTCCCCCGCCCACTCGAAACGAAAAAAACTCACCCGAGGCGCGAGGTCGTGAGCTTTCCTTTTTGGGACGAACCCGCATCTCTCCACGCATTGTGGATCCTTTTCGTCCCTTTTTCCTTCCTTCAGTGCGTTTATTCTTCTTTGGGC
>SJVG01001070.1:0-11631 GCA_034774675.1 Scedosporium minutisporum
TGTATTTATGAAGTATATTACTATATAAATTATTTGTAAGAATACTTAACAGGTACATGGCATGGGTTGGGTGGTGTGATGGTGTTCATTTCTCGAGCTAACGTTTAAACCCCCGGGAGAGGTTTACAAAGGTAGAGCTGGCATAAATTGTGCCGGGGTTGGGGAATAAGGACGGGTCTGGGGCTCATGCGCTAAAGAGCTGCAGGCCTGGCCAGTGTAGATTTTCCCGTTCCAACATTGAAACGTAGACAGGATTAGCACGCCTCTGTTGTCCCCTCCAGCATGAGCATACTGATCCTCCCTTGAAATGGGATTAATCATTTCCTGGAAGAACCTACCAGGTGAGCATCGGCTAATCCCTTCTGATCTCCGCTTTAGCTCTCCAGTGACGGAGTCATATCCGTCACTAACCGAACCTAGTAAACTATGAACGGCTACTAACGCCCTTTTATTGACAACTCCGCCCTTCGAGGAGTGGAGATCAAGACTGGCGATGTTGAGGACGATTGGCCAGACTGGACCTAGCCCTGCGGGCAACCACTATTATTGGTTCCGTCTGATGTCCATCAGGAATACATTGCTTGGTTTTGATTCCGGAATACTTATATCAAGTTATCTGGTTAATCATTAAGGATATGCTACGATTTTTATTTCGTTTTATTTTATTTTACTGCATTTCTCATCCTGCCCGAACTCCGACTTCTGTTCTGTTGGGACGACCAAGCGACGTACGTGACAGGAAGCCGATATTTAAACGCGGAAAACCGAGGTGGCTCTCACAACCTTGGTCCTTGACACCCCATGGAAACTCCCGACGCAACTCAACCAGCTCCCATCCCATTACGGTCGGAACAAGATCACGCTTGGATCGAGGAAAATGGTGAACCGAGCCTAGCTTTGCTTCAAGGTCTTAAGCCTACCGATCGAGGATGGGATGCATGGGTTGTGCTTATTGCTGGGTTTGTCTTTGAAGCTCTATTTTGGGGTTAGGTTACAGCCATTTGTCCGATCTATCTGTTGGAACCGGCATATTAACAGACAAGAACAGGGTTCCCCATGTGCTTCGGTGTCTTCCAGAACCACTACTCGCATATACCAGAATTCCATGACGATAGTCACAACATTGCACTCATTGGCACACTAGCCCAGGCCCTCTCTTATCTCGGTGCTCCATTTTCCGCGCTGGCCACGAAGCGCTTTCCGAGATATCAAAGGTTGCAGATCTGGATTGGTTGGCCAATGTGTATCTTGGGGTTGTTGACAGCTTCCTTTGCGTCCTCAGTCAGCGGGCTTATTGCCACGCAGGGTCTTCTCTACGGCCTCGGGTTCGTGATCCTGACTTACCCCATCGTCAGCATGATTAACGAATGGTGGGTTGCGCGAAAAGGCATGGCCTTTGGCCTAATATCCGCGGCTTCAGGAGCCACTGGCGCTGCTATGCCATTTATTATCCAGACACTCTTGGACACTTACGGCTACCGGACGACTCTGAGAGCCTGCGCAGTCGCCATGTGCATACTAACCGGGCCCATCGTTCCCCTATTTCGAGGTCGTCTCCCACCGTCTGAGCAAGCAAGTCTGGCAAGGTCTGACTGGCGATTTTTGAAGCGACCACTCTTCTGGGTCTACGGGTTAGCCATCTTGGTTCAGGGATTCGGGTTCTTCTTCCCCATTGAATTTCTTCCATCGTACGCAACTTCCATCGGGCTGACGTCTATTAAAGGGGCTCTTCTTCTCGCTCTCATGTCCATCGCCCAAGTTCTAGGCCAGTTCGCCTTTGGATACATGTCGGACAAGAACCTCTCCGTGGGCGTCCTCGCCACATCTTGCTGCGTGTCGGCGGCGGCAGCATCGCTGGCCCTCTGGGGTCCCGCTGACGCCTTGTGGTCTCTTATCGCATACAGCCTCATCTACGGCTTCTTTGCATTTGCGTTCGGCACTTTGCGCGTCGCGATGGGCCGGGAAGTCAGCGACGACCCATCTGCTGTCTTCGCCACATATGCGATTTTTGTGTTTTTGCAGGGGGTTGGAAACGTGCTCGTGGGCCCGATCAGCGCCGCGTTGACAGCTTCGAAGTCGGTCTCCCGCGGCAATTACGGTGCCGGGAAATATGATGGGGTAGTGATCCTTACGGGCACAACGTCTTTCCTTGCTGCACTCATTATAGCGTTCTGGAAAACCTATGCCAAAGTTTTGGCGTTTTAATAGGTTAGGGAGCGTAGAAACGCGGTCTGACTCGACCACATGCGCATGGGGCGTCATTTATATCCCAATGACTCGCTACTGGCGATACCAGCGACGCGATGCCACGCGTGGGGGGTCACAATTGGGCTCTCTCGAGGATGTTGTTCGCAGCTCAACGGTTCGTGGGCGGCACATGGAACCTATTCTGGCGCTCAAACCTTTTTAATGGCGCTGGACTCAGCTAATGCTATGTACGTTTGATTTCACTAGGCTCTATTGGTAGGATCCGGAAGTGATCAACATTCTGGCCAGGCACTAGGCCGGAAATAGTTATTCCATGTCCAATGTAAACTAAGCTTAGTGTCGGGCTGCCGCTCCTGATTGATCATCCTACTCGCGGTGTTGGGATTCTCAGGGAATCGAAGAATGGATTCGCCAGGCAATTGCAGTGCCGATGAGTTATTCTGATGTCATACGCAGGATTCTGCTTTTCGGTCGTACTTTTGTCCTCGACATCTCTCAACATTCAATTTTATTGGATCACATTTATGACACGCTCTTCAACTCACTAATAGCTCCCGGCTAGGGCGTCCGCTAAGTGGCGCCAGCTCAGATGACACCGCTTCAATGTCGCCGTGTGTTCCTTGATCAAAAATATGTCATTGGTTGAGGAATATCACCTTGTTCGACACAGCCCACTACTCAGCCACCAGAGCTGAGAGAGCTAAAACAAGCCAGTTTGCCTCCTGGATACATATAGATCGATCTGACCATCTTCCCACTTAGAGGTCTTGCCATCGTGAATCAAATATCTATCCATTCTTTTTTTTCCCTCCCTTTCCTCTGAGTAAGAACAGCATCGCAACCTTTGAGCGAGATCCTAGTTCAGAATCGCGACCATGGAGGCCTTCCCACCTGCACCCCAGCCAATTGGCATTTTCGACCAATTCATCGCCCGACAGACGGAAACCGTTGTCGTGGACGAGAAGGTCATGTCGCTGTCCGGAGACAGCTTCGACATTAAGCTCGCCAATGGATTCCCGCTCCTCCGTGTGCAAGGCAACGCCTTGTCCCTCCGGGGCCGCAAGGAGGTCTTTGACATGGCTAACAACCACCTCTTCACAATCGTGAACAAGCTGCTTTCTTTTCGGCCGACATTCCTCGTTGAGAATCCGTCTGGCCAGGCGATCATGGAGGTGAAGAGCAGCCTTTCGACCCGTAAGTAGCCCATTTTCTCCTCAACATTGGATCAGGTCCCAGACCCCACTACCTCTTTGCCTGTGTTGCACTTGGAGTTTGTTGTAGGACTGACGAAATTTCTTTCTGAAATAGTCATTGGTTCCAAAGCCACGATCACTTTCACTTCCAAGAGCGGAAAACAAGAAGTCCTTGTCATGAAAGGCAACTGGAGATCTTCCAGTGCAGATATTGTGGAGGAGTCGACCGGGTTCGTCGTGGCTAGAATCAAGCGCGACAGGAACATCAAACATTATTTTGCGGGCCAGCAGACGTATACCGTCGCCGTCGCCCCTGGTGTGGACATGGCGCTCGTAGTAGCAATGTGTATCTGTATGGATGAGAAGAATAATGACAAATAACGTGGCACGGAGTGTTGGGGATGGACGGTTCCTCCAGATTGATACCCAGCATAATATTTATGCTCCATACAATTTAATAATTCGTCTCTCTTATTCTCTGGTGATGTCTGTGCCATGTCCTTTCCTCTGTGAAGGGGGGAACGGGTTATATTCATCGTCCTGGAGTCAGATGTGTCACATTTCTCAAGCTCACAATGACAATTTAACGGCGAGATCGGTTGCCATCAATGAGTCCTTGTCATCTGAGGACCCACCTTCGCCAAGAAGAGTGTCGATGTCGAGCCCGGTGGTTCAGCGAGCCAAGTACCGCTTGTGATCCCATGCAGGTAAGTCGTCGGCGACCAAACCACAGCGAGGCGTATCAGAGAAGACCTCCCACTAGCTCTTGTAACATAAACGATAAAACCCATGTTTTCATATATCTTGCAGCAGTGTGATGGAAATCTATATGACTGAACCTAGATATAATTGTTATGCTCAAAAGAAGTTGGCGTATATACAAATGTGAACGAAAAGGAAACCTCGCCGGACGTCCTAAATTTAGCAGACATGTATATTTTTCAACCCAAGGATGCGCATGCAGCAAGGTTCCAAGCTCAAGCCGTTATGGTTGAAACACAGAGCCCCTGGGCTCCAATCGGACCCAGTAGTTGCGCGTGCTAATTGTGATAGTTCTTTAAGAGGCAGGAGCTTCGTCGCACCCAACGCGAGTTGAGCTAATGGCGATGTCATCGTACCAGAAGGTGTTTGTGTCACCGCCGTACGACTCCCAGCCGAAGTAGATACCAGTGACTTTGGGCTTGACGCTGCTCCTCTGCCACTGACCGGCGTTTGCGTTGGTGACGCCCGCCTTGCTGGTAAGGCCGTCAATAGCGTCGCCGTTCAACCAAGTCTCAACAGTGCCGTCGGTGCCCAAGTGGTACTCGAAGCATTCCCAGCTGCCCGTTGGAAGCGCCTTGGAGGCGGCAATACCCTGCGGGGAGAGATCTGGGAGGGTGGCATCGTCGGACTCGCGGTTATACATTAGGATCTTGCTCTGCCCGCCGATGCGGAGGTGCTTGTTTGCGCCTTGAGCGGAGTCGGGCATGGTGATAAAGGAGACATGGGAGTCGGTTAGTGCCTTGGAGGCTTTGCTATTATCAGATCACCATTAGGACCGTCTTTCACCATTAAAAGTCGCATTTGGCTGGGGCAAAGAAGCTTACATCCAGGCCCTAACATAGACATCCCCGCTAGGAACCTTCGTCGTGCCGAAAAACATGTGTCCGCAATACCCCCCTGCCCCATCAACCCTAACCGAGTTCTTGCCGCTGTGGGCGGTGGAGCTGTCGAGGCTCACTTTACCACCCTGGTTGCAGTCATTAGCGTAGGTGGGCCAAGAGGCCTCGTCCCATCCGCCTTCGAAGTCCTCAGAGACCTGGGCGAAGGAGAATGGAACCGCAGCAAGCGCGAGGAGGAAGATTCTGCGGAACATTGTTGCGTGTCGTTTGCCTCTGCGGTTTGTAAGGGCTTCCTTGATGTAATATGATGACGGAAAGAGAGGCAAAAGGAAGAGCAGCCCCAAGGGGGTGGGAGAGGTCAGGGTATTTAGGTGCTCCAATTTGCAGCCCGGCGATCCAGCTTCCGTTGCCGTTGCCGGAACAGTTATATGAGTTGTATCGCCATCTCCGTCTCTCCACTCTATTCCTCACAAAATTCGGAAATTCGGTCCCCGTTTCCCCAATAGTGATACAACTCATTCGAACTTCACCGCGCACATCCCCCCATTCCCAATCACCCCGTTCACCAACTGCTACGGACAATGCTGTCGCATCTTCCCAATGACACTCGGTAATAATCTTTCGATGCCCAAACTTGAGCTTGGTCACGATGATACTGCTGTTTGTTTATGAGAGATTAGGAATATTACATTAGCTTTTGTCGCATACCACTAAGAATCCGCTTAGAGTAATACACATTAGCCTAAATATCAAAGATTATATCCCAGCCGTAACTGAAGCACGAAAAATATAAATTCATTCGTGGCATTTGCATACCGGGGCCGGTAATGGAGTCCAGCTGCATACATATTTAAATGAGCTCCCGTGGTTCCTGTCAAGCGTAGACTGTTCGAAGTTGGATATCCTGCCCGCCAGAGCCCTGAATGCAATTTATGCCTTAATCCCTCTAATCTATTCTAACCCGGCTCCTCCATGGTGGTCGGGTATCTGAACCACAACTATAAATGACGGCGAAGGCTAGAGTGAACGTCGCACCAGACTGCCAAATGGCTTGAATCCCGAAATTGAGCCCACAGTCGAAGTGTCTATAGATAATACATAATACATCCACACATCCATAGGTCTTCCGGAAAGGATACGATTAAGTCTACACAACGGACTGGGAATGTGCAGCTACGTAGTGACCGCGATCCCGATTTTAACATGATGATATAGAAGATCACTCGGTCTGGGTTGGATGAGGGCGTTAACGAGAGAGATTGTACTTAATCCAAGTCGATATACACAAAGCTAAATAGTCTGTTCCTCCACAGGCAGGCCAGAATCCATGCGTGCTGCTCTTCAAATTCGGGGTTTTCATGCCCACTTCCCCAGCAGAGCCATGAGACCCGCACCCAGACACATGCATGCAAAAGCAGCCAGGGTGACAGAAATGCTGCTGCGACGCATCTCGGTGCTAAAGAGAAACTCGTGGGCCATGAGTTCGACTAGGCCGGTGTAGAGGAGGATGCCGGCCGAGATGGAATCGAATACACCGTTGATAATCATGGTCGAAGAGCTTCCAGGGGCAAGGCTCTCGCGAACACCTAGACCCGCAGCGATGGCTATAGGTGTCGATAATGCGTAGAGGGTTCCTAGGAGATACGGCATCCACTGCTTGCCAGGTGGCCAATTGGCAACGGCCAAACGTGACCCGAGACCAAGGCCCTCAAATGTCTGGTGGAAAACCAGGACGATATAGAGCACGACAAACTCATCGCCGGAGACGGCAAGCGTCAGTCCGATGAATATCGAGTGGAATATGACACCAAACTCGAGAATGAAGATGGCGGTCATTTGCATCGCCAGCGAGTCGAGGTCGGTATGTTCCCGCGCGTGACCTAGGTGTTCATGTGCGGGAGGAACGCTTTCTTTGGGGTCTGCCACAATAGCTGTGGTATTGGCATCTTGTTCTATTACATCAGGCAGTTAGTTAAGCGGTAATTATTAGAAGGGAATCCTTCGTCGATGGCGAAAGGATAGTACCCACCAGCATCGCCCTCTTTATCGGACTGCTCCAAACTCCGAGAGAAACCAGGTATGCCGTAGCGGCTGGAAATAAGTTCGATAAAAAACATAAAGAAGACAGTCATGAGAGCGATGCCCTCGGGCCACGAATATTGGGTAATGGGGCTGTCCTGGTCCAGACATGGAGAGCCGAGGGCCTCTACAGCCGGCGCAAGTAGGTGAATAAAAGCCGTTGCGATGATGACTCCAGAGCCAAAGTACTTGGCGATGAAGAGCGCCGTCCGCGGAAAGGGAAGTCGCTGTGTGCGGGCTAGAATGGTGGGCACGAGGGCGCCTAACAAGGACCCGACTAAAATGACGAAAATGGATGAGATGCGAAGTCCCAGTCGGCCGTCATAGTCGTTTCCCGGCCCACATTCGACCGTCACGGTGAAGGAAGAACCATCGGCTGAGTCCTCTCGCCGGACCAAACGACCAATCATGATGCACGTTGGGACAGTTTTCGGGGCTTGGCCTTTGTCGAAAAGAGATAATGTCTCCTGCAAGCCAAGATGCTTGGCAACTTGGCAAGGCTATTTGTCAAAGAATAGAAGGATAGAAGAAAGTGATAGATGTGCAGGTAGGGCTGTCCTGTCCTGTCCTGATGTTACGGCTTGGCAGGACAAGTTATATTGGTCACCGAACGAGCAGATGACGAGGAACGAGTACCTTGATGGCATCTGAACCATTCTTTTCCCCACCCGCCCGCGCGACTGGAACTAGCGTCCGGATAGATCGGCAAGAAGAAGACTTTTTTAGGCGATTATTGGGCTATCCTATCTCGTTATTGAGTGTTTTGGGTCTCTTGAGGCCAAACAGGTTGCATTTATTGGTAACCGCACAGAGGAGAATCTGACGAGCTGGCTTGGGGATAGGTGCAGTACCACCCGAGAACCTGGTCGCCCCAATTATAAAGTTGCCGTCATATCCGTCATATGAGAATATCTGTTGGTCCTTTCTTTTGCTTGTCTCGTATGAATCGTCTGGTCCTTTACGTATTGGGGTATGTGTCTGTCCCACGGGCGTGGAGGCAGCTTGACCGATGACATCCACATCAGGGGCAGGTATCCGGTTTTCGTGACGTGGGGGGAACAGTCGACAAAATAGAAAGGAGAAACAATTTTAGTCTTTCTTTCTTTGGTTTTTATTTTAGTCTTTCATTCTCCTTTTTTCATTTCTTTTCTTTCTACTTTTTACTTTTTTCTTTGCTTTTCCTTTATAAAAGAGTAAAAATAAAAAAAAAACAAAAAAACTCGCGGGCCAATTGTGGACACAAGGCGGCAGGTGCCCACGCACGTATCACATTAGGTGTAGTCTTAACTGTCTCGGTAAAATTTTATTCTATGTGGAATTCGACCTCGCGGCGATCAGACATCAGGGGCAAAGTCCACCAGTCCTCAAATGTAAAACATGCTGTTTCTCAACTTCAAGTGAGGCTGGACATCAGTATTTCCAACGGTGCCGGCCCGGCCCGCGCTTCCAGCCACTGACCCGGCTCCCGAAGCCGCCGGAGTCAAATCGTACACGTCCTTCAAATACACCCGCGCGCGCTCGCACAGAATGTGCGCGTAGTAAACCGGTGCACAAATGCTCACGGCCTTCGTCGCTCTGCCGTACGTGTAACACAGCGTCTGGCTCAGGCTTTCCGCCACGTCGGCCACGTTTCGGTACGGAGGCGGGACGCCCTTCTTGTAGTGGCCTCGGAAAATCTCATCGAGGATCACGACGTAGTGTGCGGGTCTCGCAGTGCCTTGGATCGCAGTGTGCGATTGGAGATAAAAGTCCCAGGTTCCCGCCTCGGTGACACCCCGATCGACGACGGTGCCGGCCGGGTTATTACCGCCACGATCCGCGTCTTTCTCGCTCGTGGGGTAGAAGCGTGTATGGTGTCGCTTGCTGACGATAATGATCGTAAGCCGTGGCAGCCCGGCCTTTTGATCGGCCGCTGGGTACACCTCCTTGCAGGCCTCTCGGAATAGCGGGAGCTCTTCAACCAGAACCTTCTGGTACTGGCCTTCCGACACACCATCGCGGTACACGAGGATGTTTTCCGGCAGAGTCTTGTTCTTTCCGAGCTCTTTCCACAGTCGCAGTCTAGACTTGAGCATGTCCTTCATCTCCGAGACCATTTCCTGGCCCGCTTCGGATTGGAATCGTAGCACGCCCGGCCACTGAGACACGTGCTTGTCTACGCTTGCAACCATGCCCGCGACGCTGGGGGCCGAGGTGCTGGATCCGGGAGACGGATGCGTAACGTCGATGCCCACAACCATAGTTTTGCCTTCGTTGACGATGCTGAGTCGAGATGGGTCGACGAGCTGATTCTGGCCGCCAAGCTTGAGGTTGAATTTCAACGCGACGTTGTTAAAGTATTGGTCTTGACCCTGCTGCTTGGCCAGCTTGTCGGCCACAACACAAATGGTGTGGAGGCCATACCTCGTGTCTCCGTACGATTTGATGCGGTAGTACACGGGAGTATTGCTAGTCGGGAGGATGACGAGGAGGAGATCGAGCGGTCCTGCAGCACCTTGCATGAGATTGCTGAGCTGCGGGTCATCGGGGTTGTTAAGGTTGAGCTTTCTTCCCGGCATTGGGGGAGCCACCGTGATACCGCGTCTCTTCAGGACTTCGGCAAAGCTCTTGATCACGTCGAGCGGATTGATGGAATCATACACGTTCCGGGTGCCTGGATGTGTGATGACTAGGTAGGACCACTTCTTCAAGTTACCTGCCGCGCTGAATTGGACTTCGGTCATATTCCAGCCGCCGAAACGGACCTGAACCGACTTGGCTTGTTTGTACAAGACCTTGGGCTCGGGGAGAACTCGTCCTGGAACCTTGATCAAGTTTGGGGTCAAGGATACGCCGAAGTGTCCCTAAATGGAGTTAGCGATAGTAGCGATGACCTATTACGCTCTTGGGGGTTTTCCTGTGGAGCGGATATTTGCTGTCTTTCAGAAATGAAATTGATGTACTTACCAAAAGGGGATTTGTCTTGGGTGACAAGCCCACTGTGTTGAGACCATCCCGCAGGATCGACTCGGCATTTTCCCACGGCTTGCGAACGGCAAACCGAATCATGTTCTGAGTTTGTTCGGGGCTCAATTTAGTATTAGCATTTTGTCCGGGAAGAAGATTGCAGGCTTCCGGAGGCAGATATGTTGGCCTCTCTCGAGTGCCAACGTTGACGACGGGGATGTTGGGGTTGACAGAACGGTTATACGCTACAAGTGAGTAATCGTTAGTTTTCCATAACCAGACCTGATTGAAAGGCGAAAGGCTCACTCACTCTGCCTGAAATAGTCGTAGACGTTAATGTATTTTCCGCTTCCTGCCGAGGAGGAGGGTTTGCTGCTCTCCGCAGCGGGGCCTCCCTTCCCTTTCTTCTTTTTCTTTCCTGCGTCGGCCTGCCCCTGCGGTGCCGATGGTTTGGCCGTGCCCGTGGAACTATCCATCCAGAACTGGACTTCCTTGGGACCTGCGCCGAACTTCTCGACCTTTGGCGGATGTTCCGAACCGTGGCCATCATTTTGCGTGGCAAGTCCAAGAACAGTCTTCGCTCGAATGATGACTTCGCCTCTCTTGTTCTTGCGTTCGGGAAGGTGACGCATCGTGATTCTCAACCTCTTCACAAAGTTGTGAAGCCCCGTCACATTGCGATTCCGGTCTAGATATTCAATCATCACCGCATCGAGAGGCCCGCTCTGATAGAAAACACCATGGCTAACATTCACATTGACCAGGATGCGAGTGGTTGCTGCTCGAACGCTGGCGAAAAATCCTCGTACGGCGACGAGGCCGGCGCCGAGGCTAAAGGTGGCGGTACCCTCCTTGAGGGAAAATGTCCTGTTGGCGCCTACCGCAATGAGGTCCTTGGACTGCCTGGACTGGTGGTTCAGAAAAATGTTCAGAGCCTGGATCGTGGGCATCTTCTCGATGTAGTCGGCGGATGGGGCGGTCGCCTTGAGGTGGTTGATGAGGGTCCCAACGGAGAGGGTATTAGTAAACAACAACCTAACAGTATAGACCGGTGCATCTTCTCGAGGATCCTCGAAGCGCTCGTCGTGATATGCTACTTTGATTGAGATTTCGTTGCCCCCGAGCTTCCATCGCGATATCAGGGTTGATTTGAAATCGGAGACGATATCTTGTTGGAAGCCCGCGAGTTCAGGGGATTGTAGGACTTGTCGGATAATTTGGGTGAGCTTTCGACCCGTCGCGCCGGGCGACGTCGAGATATCATAACGATAGAGCGTCAGGTCGGAGGACGCTACCAGCTCGACGTAGTTAGCCCAGACAGTTATGGGCCGCCCACCAGTACCGTAACCCGGCCGCAGAGGGGACGAGGTCTTCAAACTGAGATTCGCAAGTTGTTTGGAGAGGAAGTCGTCTTCGGCTTTAGCTACGGTCGCTGAGGGTGGAGAATCAGGCCCGCCAGGTCTGTATCGAAAGGGGTTAGCTCGCGATTGAAAGTGAACTGTGTGGAAGCGGTGAACACCTACGAAAATATCCTGGCGCCTCCACCGCCGCCAGGTCCGAAACCTCCACGGCCACGACCACCGCCGCCGCCGCCGCCGCTTCCT
>SJVG01001071.1:0-11622 GCA_034774675.1 Scedosporium minutisporum
GGTGCATGTGAAGTAGAGAAGGGGGAGAGAGGTGGATAGTAATGTTTAATGAGATTTTTATTTTAGATTTTCTTTGTTGAATTAGATGGCGTGTTTTTGAAGCGAAACATAGATGAATGGGGAGGTAGGGTAGTAATGTTGTCTTTGAACAGGTCGTCTATCAGGATAAGACTCTCAGTGATTCAATCCGCAAATGTAGACAGCGCTGTAAAACCAGTTATCGAGGAGCATAAGTTGATCGATATATATTGTTTCTCGGTGAGACGCGATTTCAAGGGAATGGATATCCTGTATTTTTAAGACAAATTTTTGAGCCCATTTCGAGTGTCGCCCAGGACTCTGATGAAGATGATTGTCCACGAGTGGACGGTTTTTGACACCCCGCCCCCTCCTTTCCGACAAACTCATTTCACCCAGGCAACATCAGACTCTCCTCTAATAGACCCGAGCTTTTGGGATATAGTTCCAGGAACCGCAACCTCTACATACTCTCACACAGGACCTAACGGTCTTGACGAAATAAGAGAAATGAGCAATAATATCCTCAAGTTCTACCAGCACTTCCAGGCTGAAGTAGCCAGTATGGTCCCACCCTCGAATGAGACCCCCATGGATCTCTCACCATTGCTTCATGAAACGAGTTTACAGGGACATTTTCAATTTTAACAAAAGTTCTATGTGTCAGACCTAGATACCGAAATCGTCCAGCTCTCCTCTGCATCATCGCGACAGGATGCGATAGACAGCATCCGCGTAGGCATCACACGCCTGTCGAACGAACTAGCCGATGCGGCCGAGTATTTACCTACTTACGACCAGAAATCATACACAGAGGTATGTTTCCCATGTTTTCCGGGAGAACTGTTCTTATTGCGCATGCTACGAGGTTACTGGAAATTCTAACGGCAAGTGGACTTAAGACGATCAAAGGCTTGACGGACAAACTAGACAGGGAGGTAGACAAGGTCGCACCGCGACAACGCTTTCAATTCAAAGCCCGGTCCAGGAACGCAGCTCAAGCATCCCAAGAAGACCGCAGACACAATGTTGGCGTTCTAGCTAGCTACCCAGAGACCCAAGAAGGGTCCGCGCCTCCCCCCAAAGCAGAAGACGCGTCCGCGCCCAGCGAGAAGGACTACAACCAAGAGCTCAAGACCTCATCCACCACAGCTCCAATCCGCCGACCGAGCTTCTCCGCCGCCAAGACGATCTCGCTATCAGGCCACCGCAACCTGCACATCGTCCTCCCACTCTCAGCCGCGCAGGCCGCCACCTACGGCGACCTGACGGACCTCGAAGGATGCGTCGTGGACATGTCCTCGCCGGCAAGCAGCGCGACGGCGTTCTCGGGCCTCGCGCTGAAGAATGTGCGGAGATGCGTGATCGTCACGGGCAGTGTTGCAGGTCCCGTTCACGTCACGGGGGTGTCGGACTCGATTCTCGTGGTGGCTTCGAGGCAGGTGCGTATCCATGAGTGTAGGAATGTGGATTTTTATCTGCATTGCTCGAGTCATCCGATTATTGAGGATTGTACTCGGGTTCGGTTTGCGCCGATACCTGAATGTTATGTATGTTGTCCCTTCGGTCCCGTTCTTTCTCTTTTCTTCCAGGCAGAGTAGCAAAAGCTAACAGAAGGTCGAAGACGCCTGCGTGGTCGAGTACCCACGAGAATAAGTGGGATCAGGTCAACGACTTCAAGTGGTTGAAAGCCGACCATAGTCCTAACTGGAGTATCCTAGCGGAGGACGAGAGGTTGACAGGCGATTTCTGGACGGATTCGGTGGCCGGTAAGAGGGATACTAGAGTCGCGGAGGTATTAAAAGATGGGGGTATCTCTACATAGAAACGTGAAATAGTAAAAAAGAGAAAAAACGCCAGCAGAGAGATTCGACTTAGAACAAGCCTTTCTTCTCCTCCTCGAATCAGCTCTCCTTCTCTGATGTCGACGACTCCTCAGCCGTAAATTGCGCTCCTCGCTGTTTCAGCTTCTCCAAAACCTCGCGCTGCAATCTTATCCGCTCCTCCAACTCCGCGATATCCTCCTCCTGCTCCGCGATAGTCCGGTCCATGTCCGGCAAGCTTCGCACCTGCACCCTCGCCTTCTGCAGCTTATGCTTCAGATGATCCGTGGCGGTAGGGACATCCTTGAGCGAGAGACTCCCGCTGGTAGGGCCCGAGCCCGGCGTGGCGCCAGTGGCCATGGGTGTGCTACCGGGGATACCACTTGGACCGGCCGAGGACTGGATGGTGGCTCGAAGTCGGGTGAGGAGGGTCGTTAGTTCGGTCAGAGCATCGAGGGAATCGGGTGAGAGGGTTGGCGGGAGCGCTATGGGGTCCTGTTGGGACGAGCTTGGCGTAGGCATTTTTTGGGGTGTGGTGGTGGATTGTTGGGCCGATTTGGGATGGAGGGGAGGGATTGCTTGTGATTTTGGATTGGAGATCTTGGACGCTGGATGGTTGAACTTTTTGATTGAGACTTCGGGCCAAGTTTCCGCGTTTGGCACAAGCCTGTATCGACGGTCAATGTTATCACAGCTTATCCCTGCAACATCAATTACGATACGAAGCAAGAATCGTGGGAAAACGATTGGAGTGTTGAGAGGTGCAGCAAACAGAAGTTGACACTGTGACCCGCTGCAAAATATACCGCGGCAGGAACAGTGCGAAAGGTGCATGATACGTCAACGTACGACCTGCGTCGCCCAATGGAATGACATAATCTCGGTTGCTGTTGCTGCTGTGGGAACCCCGCCGTCAACAATTTTTCTGGGAAGGAACTCGAAGTGGGATGAGTTGATTCAATCCCGCCTGCCCGCCTTGAAATCCCTAATAATACCGCAGAGCTCGGGTCATTTCGTAGTTTACTCTTCTCTTGTTTCATTTTTCTTTTCTCAACGATTTTCCAACTTTTTTAATCCATTCGGCAGTATAATTGTCCAGGTTTTCTGGCGAACCGAGCCAGCCTCTTAATCTCTTTCTGGCAGCTCCGAATTACCCCTCCAAAGATACATCCCACCTTTTATCCCACCATGGCCCAGACCGAGCACAAGGCCTGCCTCAGTACGTCGTATTCCCAGGTCCCCTCTCCTCCGGACAGCCCCAAGGCAGAGGCGAAGATGGAGACTGGGACGGGGCTTGGGCATACCGGCGGCGACGAAAAGGCATTCGACCTCGATCCCAGCCTACCAGCCCCTCAGCCCGAGTCTGCGCTCAAAGCCTCAAGCCCCCCTGCTGTTTCTCCTGCTTCTGCTTCTGCTACTACCCCTACTTCTTCTGCTTCTTCTTCCCGTCTCAAACCCGACTACGTCCTCGTTCTCTGCTACATTCTAGTGTACCTAGAAGTTGGCTGGCTAATCTTCACGGTATTACGCTCGTACAGTCGTGATTGACGGATGGGGCATCCCCTCCGAAGAATCCCCCAAAAATGGCGACGCCATCGCCGCCGCCGAGACCCCCTACATGGACCAGTTCGCCCGCGACGAGGCCGGATACACTGAACTCGACGCCTCTTCCCTCGCCGTCGGCCTCCCCGAGGGCCTCATGGGCAACTCCGAGGTCGGCCACTTGAACATTGGCGCCGGCCGCGTCGTCTGGCAGGACGTCGTGCGTATCGACCAGACCATCAAGACGGGCCAGTTCAGCAAGAACCCTGTCGTCAAGGAGGTCTGCGAGTCGGCCAAGGCCGGAAACGGAAGGCTGCATTTTTGCGGTCTTGTTTCGCACGGCGGTGTTCATACGAAGCAGACTCACCTCTATGCGCTGCTTAGGGCCGCCAAGGAGTACGACGTCCCCGAGGTTTTTGTCCACTTTTTCGGAGACGGCCGTGATACCGACCCCAAGTCCGGCGCCGGCTACATGCAGGAGCTCGTTGATACGATGAAGGAGATTGGCATTGGCAAGATTGCTACCATTGTCGGTCGATACTATGCCATGGACCGCGATAAGCGATGGGAGAGGGTTGAGGTTGCCCTCAAGGGCCTAGTTCTCGGCGAAGGAGAGGAGGCCACCGACCCCGTCCAGGCTATCAAGGATGCCTATGCCAGGGGCGGTGATAACGGCAGGGATGAATTCCTGAAGCCCATCATCCTCAACGGCCAGGAGGGCCGCATCAAGAGTATGTGATCTTGCTGAAAACCCACTCGGTATGAGATTCAACCTCAGCTAACTTCCCTTAGACAATGACACCGTCTTCTTCTTCAACTACCGATCCGATCGTGTCCGACAAATTACCCAGGTCCTCGGAGACGTCGACCGCTCCGTGCTTCCTGACTTCCCCTACCCCAACGTCACCCTGGTTACCATGACCCAATACAAGGCCGATTACCCCTTCAAGGTGGCCTTTGAGCCCCAGAAGATGGACAACGTCCTCGCCGAGTGGCTCGGCAAGCAGGGCGTTGAGCAGGTGCATATCGCCGAGACGGAGAAGTACGCCCACGTCACCTTCTTCTTCAACGGCGGCGTCGAGAAGGTATTCCCTCTCGAGACCCGCGACCAGAACCAGGATCTCGTCCCTTCCAACAAGTCCGTCCCCACCTACGACAAGGCTCCCGAGATGAGCGCCGACGGCGTGGCCAACCAGGTCGTCAAGCGTCTGGGCGAGCAGAAGTTTCCCTTCGTCATGAACAACTTTGCTCCCCCCGACATGGTGGGCCACACGGGCGTGTACGAGGCCGCCATCATCGGCTGCGCTGCCACCGATAAGGCTATTGGCAAGATTTACGAGGCGTGCAAGAAGGAGGGATACATCCTCTTCATCACCGCCGATCACGGCAATGCTGAGGAGATGAAGTTCCCTGATGGCAAGCCGAAGACGTCGCATACGACGAACAAGGTGCCTTTTGTCATGGCCAATGCGCCCGAGGGCTGGAGCCTGAGGAAGGGTGAGGCTGTTCTCGGTGATGTGGCGCCTACTATCCTTGCTGCTATGGGTCTGCCTCAGCCTGAGGAGATGACTGGCAAGAGCTTGCTCGAGAAGGCTTAAGCGACATAGTCGAAGGCAACAGTCACTTGGCTGTTGAAGAAAAAAACACTTGTGAAATGTATTAGAAGGGAGCATACGGATGGTGCGTTGATTGAAGAAAATAAAATCCTGAAAACGAAGAAAAAAAAATATGGGAAAGACCAAATGGGAAGGGTTGTGATGATTGATATGACATGGGAAAAGCGAGTAGACTATTTGGGTTAGGTTAGGTAAACGGTGTAGACGGTTAGCAGATAGATGAATGATGATACTATTTTGAAGTGTGGCTCGCCGTTCTATTCTCTTTTGTGATACCCGACTCTCGGTATTTGCTTACTACCCTTTCTTAAGAGTGCAGCCCTGCAAGGTACGGGTGGCGAGATTCTTATAAGCAGGGTCTGAGATGTGAAGCTATGATCTGATGTCTTTACTAAGTCGCAGTGAGGAACGAATCGACGAGTCGTTTGCATGTTCCCGCTGTGCTTCCGCGTCTCGATCGGGAGTCGACCGGGAGGGAGGCAGGCAGGCAGGAACAGAGCGAAAGACCCTGGGAATGACGTCTACTTGACATCACATTGGAATAGATTGACAGGAAGAGAAACCGGGGAGGAGAAAGAGGTGGGTATAGAAGGGTTCATGGGCGTTTCGGGAAGAGTTAACTCTTCTTAGGCGCTGTCTCGGTATCATCAACTGCCAGAGTGGGGGTTACGCGTTCTTTCTCCTTGGTTCCCTCTTTTCAGATTTCTTCCTTTTCTATGCCCAACATTCCCTTTCTGCCTTGTTTCTTTTTTCGCTTCTTCCTTGCATTGAGTAGCGTTACTTCGTCGAAGCTCGAGGAAAGCCACGACGACTCGATGCGCTTTCAGGCGCTGCACCATTACATCATCAGAGAAACGTCAATCTCTGTATATTCTGCGTGAGGATCGTCCTCGCGGCTATGACATCATCCGTCTTACAAGCATTGATAATAGAGACCCGGAAGGGAAATGCGTTGTGGACTTTGATATCTTGGTAGATCCGTTCAATGTTCTATTTTCGACTAGAGGTGGTTATGTGAAAGAGTGTCGGGGCTGTCACGATAGACTAACATCAGGAGTTAGTCTAGAACAGACCATAGTGTATACTTCGTACAGAACCGAATGGTTTAAACAAGAGGGGATATTCGGGGCGGGCCGAGGGTCAGATCTAAAAGATATCTACGAAGTCGTTGTTTCCTACGGGACATCCTCAATCTCGTCGGCAACAATTCAGTTACTTCGTAGATTTGGAATAGGGCAATCCCTACCCAACCCAATACCCTACAACAGTTGGCGAGGTTGGTGAAGGGCACGGGAGTACCAAAATATTTACAAATGCGGTTTTGTCCCCCTCCATCGGCCGGTTGCGACTCTCGATCCACCCCGAAATGCACGCATGGCGCCAGATGCGAGAGATGGTGGAAGGCAGAAGAAGGAATGATACATGTACATCTCCTCGTGTCTAAAGTCACACCCACCACGCCATGCCCGTATCATGCACCCCCGCTGGGGAAGAAGGGAGCAAAGACAAGACTTGAAGTGAGTCAAAGTCAAAATATGTGCTTGAATGGACGTGAGAATTGAAAATATTCGAATAGTTTCAAGATCTTGCACAAGTATCGATCAAGGACAGAGGGGAAACATTTGGAGGGTCAAGGTAGATACTTTGTATTACTTGTAAATCGACCAGACGTCGGAAGGTTCCGTACCGAGAGTTGATATCGTCGTCTGCTGAAGGTGAAGGAAACACCAACCCAAAATGGAAAAGACGACACGTTGGCAAATTGATCAGATTGAACCCTATACGAAGTAAAGGTGTAGCTGGTTTTTAGCATAGTATTAGGGTCCCGTGAACCCAATTATGGCAGGAGACACCTTCGAACTTTGTGTGCCTGAATATTGGAATTCCCAAGCCTCACGGATGAGACAGTGTGGACTGATCCTGATGGTGTCCACTTCAGCCAATGATGATGGGAGAGATGCAGCCACGCGAGAAGAATTTGGGAAAGAAGAAAAGAAAAATTTTGGTGGGATCGCGCTAGTGCAAGTCTAGGGACCACGATCATGAATTCCTCGACGCCTTCAACTTTGGTCTTGCCTGGTCAAGATAATACGAAGTCGAGAGTCGGAAGTAGTTGTAAACATTAAGGATAAAACGCATAGCCGGTTGGCGATTGATCGGTATTCCAGAGCAGCTCTCCCATGGTCCTGCATCAAGTATTACAGGGCGTGGTTTCTCCAAGATCAAGGCTGGAATTGGTTGGTGCTTTGACGTTGTTCTGCTTGGGACTTGGCGCCTTCAAATGTTCGCTTCACCCCACATCGACATAAGCTCTGCCCCACTTCCTCCTCAAAATGTTGTCGATCGGAGCAAGTTAAGAAGGCGTTGTCGTCATATTCACCACCTCGCTAGCCCTTTAACCCTTTTATTCTCCCCTTCCCGAAGCTCTCTCATGACATTCTTCTAGTTGGCGGGACTAAACCAAGCCCTTTCTCAACGACATGACTCCTATGTCAATTTCAAAATGCTAAACCGCCTCGGCGAATTGAATCCCTCAGACCTCGTATCCTGGATATAAGCTAGACACGGTAGGAGTGACTGCGATTTCGTCGACCGATACGTTTTTTGCCCCTCGATCTCGATCTCGATCTCTTCTTCGCCAGTCATCCCTTGCGTGACAGTAGCACCAAAACTACATCCACACAAATCATTCAAATTATTCGACAGCGCATCGCATCGACATCCACTACGAACCCCGAGCCTTCCATTGGTCAACTTCTCATTACTGTTCCCACGGTGTAGGGAACACGGAAATACATAGTCCTCGAGTCGAACTTCTGTCCCCTCTTCACGGGACGGTGGTTCTCCCCGAGTTGAGAGCCTGCATCAACGTGCGGCATTTCCAATTCCGATATTCTACGGTGAGAGTTGGCGTTCTGTGACCCGGGAAACAACCAGAGACAACAGAATAAGACCACGCCCACCGGCCCTTCTGAGGAAGGGAGGTTCACCTTTATATATCTCTCTCATCAAGGTTTCCATCTTCGGGCTGCTGGCGAGGTAAGCAGTCTGAGTTGCTGCTATCCAAAATCTCCAAATGTGCCAATCTACCTCGGGAGGCTTGGCAAGGTCGCGTCGTTCAAACGACTACCCACCCGACTGGTTGGCACTTTTTCTCCAAATGATATGACATCAATGTTGACACTGGAAATTCTCACAGGTCACTTCAGAGAACCCACTTTGCTGCGACGATCCCCTTTGTTGATATTACCCGCCACGAGCCAGGCCACCGATCTAAGCAATCGAGACCCTCTGGAAATCGAGCCGTAGAATCCAAATCGCCGTTTCGACGAGCCGAAAGCAACCCGTAGCCCAACCCAACTGTGCAAAGTAGAGAACACAATCAGTACCGCGACTCCCGGATTCATGACTAAGACCACCCGCGGACGCCCGAAAGCAGCAGCTGCATTGTGATTTGATACATCTTGATACTTTACCGTGCAACACCTTCGTCTTCGTCCATACACACACCGCAACCACTTAAGAACCCTCCTTGCACCTAGTGCACCCCTCACCATTTCGATCCTTCATTTGACACCATCGAGATCGACCGGCCGGAGCGCGTGGGCGAAAAGTCATAACTCAACAGCAAACCCTGTCTCCATCACCAGACCCGTGAGATCATTACTCCTTTATGTGTACGCCTCAGACGGACGAGAACTTTTCAGAGAACCCCACCTAAATCGAGCTTAATCTCGATCGCCCACTCGGTCGAATACATTTGTCGTGAGAATATGGAGGGTAGCCAACATCACCAACTCGCCAAACACACAGGCCTTACCATCCGACGCTCAGGATAATCGAACCATGCCAGGACACAACAAGCAGTCTTCTCGCGATGCACATCATTCCCCAAGGCGAGGCGGTCGTCATCACTCTCACTCTTACGAAAATCGACCGGTGCCCTTGCGATCAAACCCGCGCACGCGAAATAGTCCGCCCTCCATCGCCGCGGTCGCCTCGTCTCCGGCGACCGCGGCAATCCCAGATATCACTCCTGCGGATGTGTTGCCCACAACCACTGCAGCACACTCTGCTAAGAAGCCACAATTACGACACTGCGACTCGTCTGCAGAGAGCAATGATACCGGCAATGTCAGCAATATCAGCAACCCCAAGAACTGGTTTGACCAGTCGAACCAGAACCCCTCGGCCAGCCCAGGCCAAGCCATGGATGGTAAGAATAACCACGTCAATTGAGCGCTTGAATTCTACGCATGCCAATTCAAGAATATAAGCTAACCTACTTGCCTTCCTTCCCTTCCTCTGGATTCTAAGTCGACCCACCGTTTTTCCAAGAACGCCACAGTTCACCGTCCGACCAAGATGTCAAGGGCTCGCTGCCCCTCGGCGTAGTCCCTCCCCAAGACTGCGAAGCCCCACCGCCGGCTCTCACCCACAGCAGCGCCGAAGACTACCGAAGCGTCATAGACGACCTCACCATCGAGATAAAACGACTCAAGGACGAGCTGAAGCGCTACAGACAATCGGGTCCCTCGCCGCTCAAGAGCGAGAAACTGTTCGAGCTCAAAGTCCACAGTCTGCCGGCGTGGAAGAAGCGCGAACTCGAGGCGACCCTGCGGGAGTTCGCATCCGGGCTCGAAACCACCTCGAATGCCAACGCGTCGTCGTCGCCGCGGAAGAAGTCGTCTCGGAACACGAGCCGCATGTACTCGGGTTCTCAGTCCGGGTCGAAACAGGCCTCTTCGTCGTCCGAATCGCACCGGAGACCGGTCGATTCGGCTTACGCGTCTATGTCTACGGGTCATGCGTCGGCGGGGACGTCACAGGGTAGGCATTCGGGCCGGTCGCGGGTAAAGTACTCGGAGCAAAAGGTGGAGAATTACCTCAAGGAGATCCCCGAGGGGCTGTATCCTCGCCACATCACCATGTCTGAGAAGCAAAAGAAGAAATTGGTAGTGAGGCGGCTGGAGCAGCTGTTCACGGGGAAGCCTAACAGCAAGCAAAGGGCTAAACACTACGAGGTGTCTCCGATGTCGGTGCCCGTCAGCGAAAATCAGGAGCCAGCTCGGGAAGCAAGGATACTCCCGACCCTCGCTCCGAATAAGAAGGGCGGGTCTCGCGATAATGGGGGATCTACTTCGAACTCGAACGGAGACCAGACGTCGTTGAGCGGTAGCGGAAACGGCAATGGTATTGGCAACGGCAATGGAGCTAACAACTCGTCTCCACCGACGATTCCGCCCCCCGAACAACGACCAACCCGACCCCGCGATCTAGACCCCGATCGGCCGCAGAACCCCTTGGAAAACATTGAGTATCTGCGCCACTTGGGGATCGCGCCGCCCGACATTCAACGCACGGAAGTCGACAACCGCAAGGCGGCGACCTTGTCTCCGGACGCGGATGGCTGGGTTTACCTGAATCTGCTCTGCAACCTCGCCCAGCTGCACATCTTCAACGTCACCCCTAGCTTCATCCGCGCCGCCGTTTCGGAAAAGAGCTCGAAGTTCCAACTGTCGGCGGACGGACGGAAGATTCGATGGCGCGGCGGTACAGATGGTACCAAGTTTAGTAGTGATAGCTCAGGCGACAATTCGTGCAATAGCAAGTCCCCTGACGACTCGAGTAGTCCTGACAACGGGGGCAACGGGAACAAGGGCGACGGGGAAGAAGGGTGGACGACGACCGCTCACAAGAGGTCCAAGTCCAAGACTTCGGGCATCAAGACGTCCTCCGGCCCCTCTGCCGCCGCGCGACAGACGTCCAAGACGGGACCGCAAACGTCGTCGGAGGCGGCGGCCGCGAGTTTCCAGTATAAACCTTTATTCTTCAAGCGCCGCGCGTCCAACGAGCAGACGTCGGAGGACACGGGCTCGTTGCCCGAGTCGAGGGAAGAGAGCTATTTCACGGGGTCCGGATGGGACGCGTCCCACTCCATGTCCTCGACTCGGAGGAAACGCCGCGCCGACGGTGCGATCATATATTACAGCGGAGCTCCCTTCTGCACTGATCTCTCCGGTGATCCCGGGCACCACCGGCAGTCGTCTAGCCCCGGCATCGAGGGCTCAAGCTCGCTGATCCGGGAAGAACCCGCCGCCGTCGTGGAAAAAAGTTTCGAGGAGGTGTTTCCGGCGGTGCCGAGGCGTACGTTCTCGGGCTCGTCGCTGCCTTATCGCCCGCTTAGTCTCGCGCGGCAGGACTTAATGGAAGCGGTCGGGGCGATGGGCGGCGGTTACGATGACTTGGGCACGGATATGGTGGTGGACGACGACGCGGAGAGCGAACGCGACTATGATGAGATGGCGTTCGATTTTCCCTGGTCGAATTCTCCGCAGGCGGCAAAAGTTCCGCAACCGCTTGAGTCGACGGGCCTTGGTGGTGTGTTGCCTGACGACCACTTCTTGGTCACCGTGTCGACGAAACGTGCTAGGGAGGAAGCGGGTTTCGATGACGTGACCGATCCCGAAGCTAGATTTAATTCCATGGTCGAGCAGCTCGGAAGATTACAGACCGCACGTCAACCTCAAGACTCTTATTATTACCCCGTACTCCCCAGCAAATCCCCCGCCAAAGACATCGAGTACCTCTCCGGCCGCATCAAGCGGCTCAAGCCCACCACC
>SJVG01001072.1:0-11608 GCA_034774675.1 Scedosporium minutisporum
AACAGCGGAATGGGCGGAGAGCTACCGCTGGCTATGTAGCGGCACAGTGGGAGAGTTCGTGAGATGAGAGGGGGAAGCCGGGATGGTCATGGTCGTTCGTGGCAAGGAACGAACACAACATAACGTCGCGCAGAGAGGGTACCGCTCGAAGATCCCTATCGGGGGGGGGCCGCCATTTTTATCAAAGCGCTAAGTCCCGGCGGGAGCACACCCCCTCCCCCGTCCCCAGCACAAAGTTTAGGACACAATATTGGTCCCCTTGCCGGCTCCGTCCTGGCCCCCGCTCCACAAGCTAAGGGGTTGATCCTTTCACTTGGTAAAGACGTCTTCAGACAACCCTTATGGTCAATAGTGCGAAGTAATAAGTTGTCGTTATCATTACCTATCTACACATCCTGTCATGTCGTTCTTGGGTGATGGATGTGTGAGATTGCGAAGGCGTGTCATTGAACGTAACCCTTTCTTGACCCTCCAATCTGAAGAATCCTAGGTCTAAAACCATCCCTAGTATCGAGAGGGGAGGCAATAGGGTCCCCGATTGATGATGGCCTCGGACACCGGAGGATGAAAGAAAAATAAACACTCTGGAGAAGGACACTCGTTCCGGAACAAGCCGAGCAAACTTCCGACCCACTCTGCTCTACACTGCAAGAAGTGGAGTTGTACACGACACGCAGACAGAAATATGAATTGAGCCTCAATGAGAATGGGTCCGATTCCGCAAACCCATTCCTGGGGCAGATCGCCCTACGAAAAGAGAGCAGAAAATGGCATGTGTTTCCTTGCTCCGTGCATAGACGTGGCGTTTGTCTTGTTCAAGCCCTTGTCGAGTTTAAAAGTATTTGGAATGGGGTCCAAAAGCAATACGAAAAGCAAGACGAAGGAGAGCACATATCTCAATTGAAAAGACAAAAGGGAGAGGCTGGCAGGATTGCTCGCCTTCATCGGACCCTTACTGCGATGGGCTTAGTATGGCGTATTATTGCCCACCGCGAGATTAACCTGCCGCCCCCAAATGACTCGTTCGACACCCCTCTCCCTCCCCACTGTCCTAGAAAGCAAGTTCATGTTTTAAATCGGACCAAGATCTAGATTTCTGCTGATTCTCACGGCATATGAGAGTTTAATATTCTCGGGAGAGCGATCTCCTCTTTGCTTGGTGATAATCTCGCTTTCTGCCCCCTTGTCTTGCGTGCCAAACCTAAACATCCCGCCATGGGCGAATAATGTTTCGCGGAAAGGTTTACCGAGAGGCCACAAGGTCCAACCCCTATTATGCGCGTGCGCGCCAGGATCCTGTCCGGCTTGTTTGAAGCGCCCCCAGTTGGGGGGCGGATCGACGCGGGAAATGTTAGTGTTCAATGTGCTCAGCCTTCAGCCTTATCGAGGGGTTGAATCGGCATTGGTGGGAACATATTTACGAAGGAGCTCTCCTTTTTTTGAATCATGCAGGATCAGTGCTTCAAAAAGTGAGGTGGCTATAGGGCTAGGCGGCGTTTTTGTTTCGACCAGTGGTTTTACTTGTACACGATAGTTTTCATTTAATTCCGCCTTTGTAGAGACCATTTCATCGACGGAAGAATGACGAAAGCCCGATGCATTAAGCAAAGAAAATAAAACAGCAAAAAACAACATGCTCCCTAGGCTTGTAGAAGACCCAAAACACCGGCTCCAACACCCCTATTTTTACAAGGCTCGAAACTTACTTCCCCAAAGAGTTAAAATGCACATCTCATCGGAGCGGGACGTTGTGAGAGATGGCGAGTGGTGTATGTCCATTACACGCCGTGACTGGTCAACGTGTTAATTGCATGGTGACGGGACTGTTCAATTTGCAAGTTGTCTGGCTCGTGCGGGTTGAGCATCCTTTGCTCCATAATGACACTGCAATTCGAGGTGCGGAATTTCTAGGGGCGTCCATGGAAGGGGTGACACGCGACGGTAGGGGTTATCCCGCGTGAATAGGGGCATTGTCGGAGTGGAGTTTACGGGTGTGTGGATGCCCGAGTTTGGTCCTCTCTTTAGACGCCGGACCCCATGTTTATTTCGCGGAATTGTAGACCGAGGTCGATAAAGAAGCCATCCCATACGTTGGTTTAGCATAATGCTTCGTTTCGGTAAACTGAAGCAGGAGAGGAGCGCGAGGAAGGTTCAATGCGACGGTTACAATAAGGTTGGCCTCAAACATCTCTAAAAGTGACAGGTACGAAGTTTCACTCGAGAGATACAAGAGCATCAATCCACGGATCGACGATGGCCGCGTGTAAGAATTAATCAAAATACCAAGTTCGGCGACCCAGCGGCTCGGGATCCAGCGATCTGATTTGTGAACCCCGAGCCAAACCCCGTATTTTCCCAGAGGCAATCAATTCTGTGGATGATGGAGGCCGCTTCCCCGTCACAGCCATCCCGTGTAGGCGAGAAAGAAGCGACTAGTTTCCGCGTCGTGTCGGATACTTTCTATGAGGTGAAGGAGGTAGAAAGGGGGTGTGGGCGAGGCGCAGTCTTCCCTCAACGTCTGCCAAGACGGAAAAGCGATCACGATGTCTCCTCACTGCGTCAATAGATCAGATGAAAAAGAAAGAAACACAAAAACTACACCAAAAACCACACCGAGGCGGCCAACGTCATCTAGCCCTATGCGGCCCGCCTCGCCGCGGCTATTTTCTCATTTACATCAAGAATGTGAGCGAAAGGGCAATCATGTAAGGGAAAAAGAACGAATAGGGCCGAAGTAAGGTTTTGAGCTGAACGAGCTGAAGCTTAGTGCGCACTGCGCAACATGGTGAGGCGCAAGATGAGCTTCATTTTTTGGACAGCGCGCTTGATCTGTTAATGTTAAGCACACCGCCATAACGTTTATTCACAAGCCACACATTTCCATTCTCCCCATATTTGACTTTCCTACCCGTCTCGGCGGAAGAGTGCTGTCATGATGCATCGTCATTCTCTTCCTTGCATCGCCGTATGATCGGTGTCTCCAGTTGGAAAACATTAATTCCATTCTTCGTATCCGGTGAGGCGGTTCTCTCCGACGACTGCGCCACACCCTCAACGGAGGCCTCACGTCCAGGTTACCCATGTCGGTGCAGGTCTACGCTCTGAATTTGATGTACCTTATAGCAACATTCCAAGCCACGATTTTCTACGACCTACCTGCTAAATGGCTCAAGCGCATGCGCCAACTGAGGCGCGGGGAAAAAGAAGCGCCAACTCATCGTGGCAGGGAGCGGTGAATAAAGTTCATCCAATGAACGGATTAGCAAGACACCCATTGGGGTTTTAAGATGAATATCGAATGTTTCCCGTTTTGATTTCACTTCACCTCGGCTACGCCATGTGACGATGCCGTAAAGAACGAAGATGGAAGGTTGACGAGCGCTAGTTTGTGGCTGATGTTTCCTCGTAGGGCTGATGGGTGAAAGGAAATATGAGTGATTTGTCTGTTTCGTTACGGATCTCGAATTTGAGAAGCTGTTTTGCAATACCGTGATGTCTTCTTCGTGCACTACCTTTGTACTCGGTGCATAGTTAGTCTACTTCTGGACCTGCGTTCGCTCTCGCATTCGCTAAGGGCAAATATGTTTGTCCGAGTGCCGTCGGCGGATTATTTCTTGCCGCTAGAGTGGAAATTCCAGGCTATGTTCTGAGATGGGTTAGCAATGGCCCCGCCTTGGAGTTGAGATGGAGACCACAGAGGATCAAGGATGAAATCCCCCTAGCGAGGGCTAATATGGCGGATCCATACTCCGTCGTTAAGCAACAGCACGTGCACTTCTACACTAGAGGAGAGTCCACTGGGTTCTGTCACAATTCGTGCCATGAAACCGGGGCCATCAATGATGTGCTCCAAATGTGAGAGGTTTGAGCAATTGATTACACCGATGTTGTATTCTCGAGATACGGAGTAGCATCAATCAATTGATTGATCTACTGAGTATTCATTGCTGCACAGACACCCACCTTCAATCTCAATCCCTCGGTAGACATTGCACAGCACATCGCTGTACACTGTAGGGCTATAACATTTCTCGGAGGGACGCGGAAGTATTGCGCATCACCATCTCGCTAACTGCACCCCTCCCCTGCTTGGACAGTCAAAGTAGCATTCAATTAGTATCGAGTACTTCTCCCAGTTCTCATTGCACTAGTGTACAGTACCCGCCACGGACCCATGGTACTGTATTACAATGCGATTACGAAGTACGTAGTGTAGTGTACATTGGTCGGTGGAGCCTACTGGAGAACCAAATCGCCAAAACAGGCAGTCTTGTGGTGTTTTTCCCGACAAGTAACCAGGGAAAAAAGCTACAGTACCAAGCTACATTGCCCGCCAGGAAAAGGCAGGCATATTGGCCGGGAACAGGATACAACTTCGAGGTACCTCATACACCGCACTGCCCCCAATGGAACCCTCTTCACTTGCAGTACTGGTTTCCCTCCAATGAGCTCCTCGAGTTGCTTTCTTCGCTGGTCCCAAGAAATCCGTTGGGTTGCATTACCCATCATCTTGGGATCCCGCTCCCTTGCTCTGATCTTCCGCCGCCCAGCTCTCTTCGTGTTTAAGATGAACCACATATAGTCAATGTCAAGGTAGCATTTTTGGCCGTTTACGGCCACTGGAACGACTTTACCAGAAACTCCGATTTCCAATTCGACCAATTCTCGCTCTGGTTTCGCCTAATTTTCCCTACCAGGCGGCAAGGCACAGACCAAGATGAACCCTCAGGCAACTGCTCGTCGGTGCACTGGTAAAATTTGCACCGACGGAGCACTGGCTGCCAATCCTGGAATGCTCTGCGACTGACAATGTTGCAGTGGACCAGAGTGTTGAAGGGAGGCCTCGACTGCGGTGCACCGGAGATGGATGAGTTTCAAAGAGTGATAAAAGTGAAAAGGGTGATTCCCCAACGTAAACCTCCGGCGTTGCCTTTCAACTGTCGATTACGAAGGACGAAGTAAACCTAGCCTAGCACTAATAATGCTGCAACTACTTCGTACTTCGTCGGTGCCACGAAAAGAAAGCAGCACAGGTCCGGGAGTGACCTCCCAGCCAAGGCAAACCTTCTTGCCTGTCATCCTTGGTTCTGGTGCCGTTTTGGCTTGCGGTGACTGCAGACCGACATGGCTTCTCCCCCCCTGTCCCCCTGAAGGAAACAAGAGAGTGTGCATTGATTCGGACAATGAGTCTTGGCCGGCTCCTGATAGGCCACCCAGAAAGTCGGACACTATCCGATGTGTGAATGTACACTACGGGGATTGAATTCAAGGTACGTAAAAAAATAGGTGCAGGATAAGATTATTTGCTCAGAGATGCCAGGTACCCATTGTACTCGACGGACAACACGCACCTTGTATGCTGCAGGCAGTGACGACTTCAATGTTTTATGCCGCCGCGTTTACCGTCGATGATTCGCCGGGGCTCGGGGAGTGACTGCTTTGCTTCCCGACTTTTGCCCTAGTCACCTTGCTTTTTATTTCTCTATGGATTTTTTTCCCAGTCGATGTGAGTGATGGACATGGATGGGGACAATTACCATTCTATGGGTAATATTGATTTTGTGCTCTCCGTGCTCCCCCTCAGATTTTCAATATTGGCCGTGCTATTGGTACTAGAGCACGGAGGGTTGACACAATATTTCAAAGGGTGACGTTACCTATCGCGACGGTATCACAGAAAGCGTGTCCATTGCTACATCGTAGACCCAAATTTTTCAGGGATTGTAGATTCGATTACAAGTACAAAGAGAACTCAGCATCACTGCTACCTTCTCAGCGTGCCTCTTCCCAAGAACCAGAAACGCTAACCTACATAATACTACCGATGTAGTAAAGATATTCGGTAACAGAGTACCTTTGACAGCTCCCATCAAAATAAACCCTGGGGAAACAAAAAAAGAGACCGAGTGAATCGGCACCTTTTTTTCGTGGTCGATCCGAGACTCTGGGGAGTTCCGAGCCGTCATTGGCTGCTGTTCGGTGATTTGCTGGCTCCTTTGTCGTTTGGGGTTCGGGGTGACCGATGGGGCTTGCAGGTACATCTGGGTTTCTCTGCTTGAAGAACCGCACACGTAGCCTGGTCTGGCCCGGCCTGGCCATGCAAGTGTGGGTGATGGATGTGCAAGCTCTCAACTTAGTGTGTGGCTTGACTTTTGTGGGTGGGTGAGTGTCCGCTCCTTTAACCTTATCAATGGATCTTCCCCGTCCCCTGCGAGGTGCATACCGAGTTTACATACATCCACACTCTGAAGTACACTACAAATTCAGAGGGGAAAAAAAAAAGGGGAGCCAGGCACAAGCACGCCATCAGATGTAAGGACGGAGTACACTCCATAGACGACTATCAACTGCGAAGTAGGATTCAGCATTGGATTTTGGTGGTGGGCCCCGTTCAGTGCCCCCGTGATGGTGTGGGGACGCGAAAAGAGAAAGGGGCCGCACAAAGGGCCGCCGTAATGGGACGCGGCGCTGGAGAAGGAGAAACATTAAACTTCTTGCGTCAGAGGTGATCGGCGGTTGACAAGGCCCGATCCAACCGTAGCAGTAAACGATCTTCTTATCAAAGTGCGGATGAGAGAGCACTGACAGGTTTGTCAGTTACGGACAGGCTACAGACTACAGGTAGTTTGAGGGCACGAGCCTCTCCTACCGGGGAATAGGGCAGGGCAAGGGCGCGCTAGTATTCGCCGCAACAAGCGCCGAAGGAAGGATATTGTGAAGTGCATTTGGCCGAATGGACCCCTTCCTTCCTAGATGCTGTTCATTCAACGCAAGTCGGTCCGGAGAATGGGTCAGGATCAGGACTCAAGACCGGGCATCTACTCGCGACCCTCTTGGATGGGAACTAGCCACGTCTTCGAGACAATTCTTTCCATCCCCAACGCCCGACACAAATATTTTGTCAGGGGGGTGCGTGGAAAACAATGAATGCCCCATATCCTCTCATCTTACTTACATGAATCAATTGATGTGGAGCGTCTCGCGAGAAAAGATCGGAAGCGCCATCTGGCTTTTGATGGCTGGCATGTGCATAATACCTCCAGCCCAGTTTGTGGATTCGAGAGGGCGGAGGGACTTCCAAGAAAAGCCAAGAAAAGCGAGATATCACATTTTATTTTTCTTCTCCTTCCTACTTTAACCGTCGGTATGTGGCTCTTGATGCTAAGATGACCGAATGAAGGCGGTGATGTTGAGCCTTGTATGCGCCTGTCAGTATTAGAGCGAGATAGAGAGCGTCTCACTGCCGCTTGCATCAATACGACGCCAAGGGGAACAAGGGCAGCAAAAGAATCTTCCAGCATGCTTCGCACTTCTTGCCAAATGGAGGATGATGCATGGTCGGTAAACAGCAATCGGTGATAGTTTCTTTATTTCTCTCTTTCACAAACACACTCTCTATTTTCGTCTTGCATATTTACAAGCTCATTTACTGCAGTGGTTCGTTGAGTAAACCCCAAACGCAGCCAGCCATGCAAGCAAAAGGAAACTTGGGTATGATCGGGATACCCGAGTGGCAGGTACAAAGCCTTTCCCATATGCACGACGACGCATCGCTTCGCAGTGATACGCCGCCTCTGTCTGACTGTAATTGTCCTCGACCTGCAGCACCCAGCAACGGGAAGCCCGTACTTCGTATAGCCGTATGATGCCGTGAGAGAACAGAGAAATTTTTAAATTCTAAAGAAAAATAAAATAAAAATAAAATAAAACCTCGGGTTTTCATTGATGTCTCATTGTTGGTTGTCCCGTTCATCTTGCCCGCAGCGCCGGGATGGACTTTGTCTTTCCATTGGACTGCATCGATCTCATCTCGACCCATCGTATTCGATGCAATCTCAGAACCCAAATAGACTGGCGAGAAAAGCGCAAGCAAAAGGTTCCAGTTCTCTCGCCGGTGTCAATTTCGCTAACTTTGCAAAAAACTTGGAAACTTGATGATGCCCCATAGCATTGAGTTTGATATTGCTCTTCGGAAATGTAACATCGCAAAACCCCGGCTATATCCAATCCAGCGTGTTGGTTCAAGATGGAGCAATTGTAGTGTAGCATCAACTATGGGGTTTCAGCTCATCTTGCTCCGGATCTTCATCAATGAGATGACGATCCCATGACCGACTCGTTTTTTTGCCCTTTCCAATCGGTGCTAAACATGAGTGCGGAGCGGAAACAACTCCAACAACTCCACTCCTGCTGCGACTTCGTACTTGCCCGGCGTTGTGGACACGGCGGACACGACGCGACGCTGCTTTCGTGCTTTGGCGGGATTGGATACTTGCTTGGCAGTCACATCGTCAGAGTTGTAGCGCTTGTTACGCAGGTGTCATCCGTCGTGCGGGATGGATGGGGACAGGACATGGGGAACCCAGATGACGATGGGAAATACAGCCAGGCAAGCCCTCGATTGATCAGAGTGCGACACTATGTGGTACCTTGCCCACTCTTTGAAGCCACGGATCGACAGGTTCCTTCCAACCCCATTGCCTCGTGCCTCCCCCATCCCTCAATCCCTTCCTTGGGGAGGATGCTAGTCGTTTAGCAGTGCAACGTCTCGACTGCTCAGTTCCATTGTCCCAACCCAAAAGAGAGTGCTTTTCAAACAGTGAAGTCATGAGTGTAGTATCGTGTACACTACTTCGTACATCCTTCGTAACTCGACCAAGAGACGGTACGCTAGTTCCCTTTTCAATTTCGCCAGTTCTGCACCTCTGTGTTGGTATCTTGGATCCTATAATACAGACAACTATAGCCCCCCCTCCCCAAAATTACAACCCTTGTCCATGGGAATATCCTAGAAATCCGGTACTGGTAATAACGATATGTGCCCCCCATGCCAGATATTGGTCTGAGGAAAGGGGGGGTGTTGGTGTTTTGCGCTATAATTCCGTCCTTGTTTCTCCCCTGTACCCGACAGGTTGGGAGAGGGGGAAGCGCGGAATGCCGGAACCATCACCAACCAACGCCGCCTTCGCCTTGCGTTGGTCCTGGGCTCTGGTATCATGGTGACATCGCGCTGGTGATCACGGAGTCCAAGGACCTCGTTGTTGGGACCGGGAATGGACTTCCAACGTCGTCCCCTTGCTTGCGCGTCCCAGCCTCGTTTTTCTCGACCTGGGTAGTAATATTGAGGAATGTGAGAAAGCCACTAATGGCTATTTTCATTTCATCATTCCGAGATTTTTGGTGACACTGCAGATATTGGCTTTCTTCCACTATTTACTTTCTGCTTCCCTGGTTCGGGAGGTACTCCGGGAGGCTTGGATACCGTCGTGCCGGTTCCACCAATATCGATTGGTTCATGACGACGGTTCGGAAGAGGAGATGGGAAGACGGAGCGAGGAGACAATATTGAGTTGGGATCAGGGATCGAGGGTCAGGCGGACGTGGATATCATCAGGAACGTCAGGAACATCAGGAGTCAATCAATATCAAAATCGCATCTCTCCATCCATCTCCATTTCGACCTCGGTATTCCCCTCCTCTCTCTCAAGCCCCCTGCTTCGTTCCGCACTATCCGAAGTGGGACATGCTGCCTGCGGAAATATGGAGATTCGCTCGCTTTCGTGTATCGAAATGATGCTATTTACATACTCCTTCACTCTACATGTCGCACCAGTCTGCTGCAAGTACGCATCATAGGTAAATTACAAATGCGAGATCCGGATCACCAGAACAAAAAAAAAAATTTCCCCGGCCAATCTTGAAGAAACAATCTAATGAAAAATCCTCCTCGGCAGCTTCCGGGAACTTGCTCCCAGATCGAAATTAACACTCCCGCCCCCAATCACGAAGCCCCAATTGCCGAGTCCTGCCATGCGTTTTCGGAGTGTCCCACCCTCTCTCATCACGCCAGTTCCACTTCGTACTCGGGCCAAGGCTGCTTCTATAAGAGGCAGATCATATAACACAAAGACCTGCAGTTCCCCGAGGCCCAGGAAAAAATAATAAAAGTAATACTAATAAAAACAAAAGAAAAGAAATACTTGACGTGGCGTCTCGTACCGGGATCGTACGAAGGCCTGGAGGGGTGAACGATCATCACCGACAGCCTGGACAACCGTGCGTCTGCCCCTTCGCCACCCTTTGGTCCGTGTTCATGCTCTGTGCTTGTTGTGCTTGTGTGCCGAGTCCTGTCGGACGATTCATGCAGTTGCATACGGCAGTTGGTAAGAAAGAAAAGAGCCAATGGGTCTGTCAAGTAATGCTATCAGGGGGTGTAAAGACGATGTGGCAAGGACACCAGGCTGGTGAGGTCGGGAAGTACCATTTCAACCGGCAGCCGTTCGTCTTTGGCCTTGCGGGCGGGGAACGGCTTGTTATTGCCGTATTCTCTACGGGTTGATAATATATTGCCCTATATCGAGAGACGGAGAACAGGAAACTGGTAACCTAGTTCGTTGTTGACGAAACACCATGGTTAGGACCCTTGATTCAAGATTAGAAAACTGAAATAGAATACCGGAGGATGTGAGTGCACTTTTAGTCGGCGCGTCGAGGGGACTTAGTAGCTTCATTGGACAAGTGGTTCTCGTGTGCAGACACGAGGGCATCCGCAAGCGCTTACATCGCCTCACGTCGACGTCCTCACATCCACGCCGTCGGCAGTGCCTCGTAGAATTCGACTTCATCCCACGGGGATGGAAACTCCCTGACTAGCGCCCAAATTACGGAACCCGGCTCTGCTCTGGCGTAAGGAGCACCAATACATAGATGATGGGTGCGGTGTAGTTTAACACGGAGCCATAGCAAAGTTCCCCGGAGTAGTGCGTTGTTCACCCCTTGAGACGCCTGACCGCCACAGTTTGCAGATCTCTACTCTGGCGGGAATAGTTACCAGCCTGTTGTTTTTCAGATTTTTTACTAGTGTAATGTTAGGAGAATATTCCTCCGGTCTGGAGATATGGGATCCTTCCTGCAAGCCAGGTGGCAGACGCCACCCTCTTTTAGACCAAGGGGAACAGTCAATGGTTGTCCCTCCTTAGCGCTATGGCTTGATTCTATTCAAGCTTTCGTTTGGTTAGTGCTGGGCTTGCACTTCGTGAAGGCGTGTTTGTTGTGGTCCTCACCTGAAACTGGCTTCTACTCCCGCGTTAGTCCATACATATCTAATGGGCTAGTATAGTCTGGACCTTGGGGTGTTCTTTTGCCTTTCGAAACAGAACCGCGCGAAGGATGCAGTTCGATGTGGAGTTTGTTAGCATAGGGTGTCTCGACATCGTTGGAGAGAAAGACAGAAATGGAGCTTGCGCAATGGAAAAAGCAATTTACACCCACACCCCACCAACCAGTCGAAGAAGGTGCTTACTGCCAACCCATATGGACCAGGAGAACAAAGACCAAACAAAGGACAGAATATTATTAGTTGACCAGATCAAGCGGCCCGGGAGCGGGAAAGGGAAGGTGGGAAACGGGACCGGGGGGGTGGTTGGTTTGGGCCACAGCCATACACACGCTCTGCGTCGTCTCACATCCCCTTTGATGCGTCCCCTCAAGCAAGTCTCACTGGACTCGTCGTGAGCCTTTCTCCCTTCGGGAATATATTTCGTATCAATGGCCAGGCAGATTCTACATCACGACTGCCCCAACTCTTGTAGCCTGGTTTGTATACCTG
>SJVG01001073.1:0-11590 GCA_034774675.1 Scedosporium minutisporum
CTCTTACTCGGCGGCCTATCAGGCCCACCGATCAGCAAATCAAGATCCGTCGGCGACACGTACTGCGTGCCCGAGATCCACTGCAGGTTCGAGATCGTCGGGCGCGGCGGCGTCACGAGCTCCGGGTTGAGGATGAGATCGGCCGAGTTGGCGAGGGGTTCGCCGAGGCCCCAGACGTGGAAGAGAGCGAGCTCGCTAGGGCCGTTCCAGCCGAAGACGTAGCCGTTTTCCGTGACGAGCGTGGCGGAGCGGCGCGTGGCGTCGAGTGGGGCCGGGAGGGGGGCTTTGGCGATCTCTTTGAGGGCGGGGATGGTGAAGGCGCGCGTGGTGTTGTCGCCGAAGACGCCGACTATGACGGTGCCACGGTAGTCGAGCTCGGTGACGGAGGCAGCGTCGCAGAGGACGTCGTCGAAGGATTTGGAGGCTCCCTTGGATGTTGCGGGTTTGAAGACGCGAATTTCCGTCTGGGTGACTGGTACGTTGTTAGGAGGGTGTGTCCGGAGAAAAGAAAACGTAAAGGAAAGAAGAACTCCGCAACAGATGTGACTTACCGACAACCAAGACTCCATTCACCTGCTGTCCACTCCTCAAACCAGCCACCACCGGCCCCGTAGCAGAAGCAACCTTCCCCGTATCCGCAACAATCGGACAAATAGCAACGACGGGATCCCCAAAGTCCACCACGCCGGCAAACTTAACAGAGTACCCCTCCCCGCCAGCATTAGGCAGCAGCTTGAACGTGATGACCTTGCCCGTGTTCGTGCCGACGAAGCACGCGATGCTCGAGTAGCTGTCGCCCTCGAGCGTCATAACGCCAAACTTGACCTCGACAGGCCACTCCTTCCGGGTGTTCGTCTTACCCTTGAGGAACGACGAGCGCTTCTCGCTCTTGGCGAACTCCGACAGGGACGCCTGGAAGATGATAGCGGGGCCGCGCAGGTCGATGATGCTGAAGAAGCCGCCTTCGGAACCGGCGGCGACGAAGCCCACGTCGGACACGCACAGCGCGGAGATGGGGCCCTTGGCCATATCGTACAGGGTGAATGGTTGGAGGCCGGACTTCAGAGGCGGTTCGGCGCGGGAGGTGATGTCGGTGAGGCCGCCGGGGTTGGGCTCGTGGGGATGCGCGCTGTCTCGGCCGTAGAACTGGTTCGGGCCCCATCGGTAGATAACCACCTCACCGGCCGTCGTACCAGCGGCGAACTCGCCGGTGCTCGAGGCCATGCTCATGGCGCTAATCTCGACGTTGTCGTACCTGGATACGGCCCTGGCGACATCCACCTGCAGTTGCGAGTCGTTCTCAATGTCGTCACCGTGGCCGGAATCCCAGATGCGAACGGTGCCATCGGCATGTGCGACCTGAAGGATGGTTCGGTTCTCGAACTTCCTCTTGGGCTTCACGGCCTCAGCTCCTCCCGTCAGGATGGGGTCGCCTTGGTTTCTCGTTTCGACCATGCCGAGCCATCGCGTCCGCTCGACTGTCGCGACATTGACCTTGGTGACGAACGGGTGGACAAAGTGCAGAGACGGATGGAGCTGATTCGTAGGACTGATGGGATAGCCCGAAGGGAAGCTCAACGTGAGAAGCTCCCCAGACGTCAGCAGCGCAATGATGGCAATGGGGTCCTGGGCGCCGTTGAAGTGCGGCGAAGATCGCGCAACGAGCTGATAGTCTTCGACTTGGACGCCTGGGGGCAAGGGCAGGCTGATGTGTCTCCTCCCGCAGAAATGATCCGACAGAGCCTGCCACGATGACGTAGCGTACATGGGAGTCGGACCTAAATCGATAAATGTCAGTCCTTGCTGAGGATCCTCGGACGAGTGGCCACCAGCAATCAGCAGGCCAGTATCGTCGGGATTCTCCTTGCAACACCACGAAATCTTCGTAAAGGGCGCAATCATCTTGGGTGTGGGCTGCTGCCTCGTGGGTTGGTCCACCCTCATATCCATCAGGGTCCTCGCCATAAGCAGCTTCCCTTCTTTCGTATCCCAAAATACCAGGCTCCCATCATCGTGTGCCGTTAATACAAAGGTTCCGGAAGGATGCCACTGCGCATGCGTGAGTCTCGGGGTCCTCGTCGTATCCGTCGCAAATGCCTTCCCGCCCGGAGCGCCCGGTGGCAACGTGTACTCGAAGAAGAGCTGGGGCTGGACCTGCTTGATCGAGTAGATGACGGCGCCGTGGGTGTAGGAAATCAACAGCTTCCCAATATCCCTCGGGTGAAAGGCGATATCGACAATCTGCACCTGCCTCGCGTGAGGGTCCCTCTCCTTCCAAAAGTTGGGCAGTCTAAACGACCTCGCGATCCTCTCCCTGTCCAGGTCATAGGCCAGTATGTCTCCGTTGGTAAGTCCCAGCATCGCCCAATCCAGCATCGGATCGGTCGCGATACACACGGCGCCGCTGGGAACGATCCCGCCAGCGATGCGCTTGGCCGAATCCAAATCCCATATCGCCAGCTCATTGCGACTGTCGAGGCTCACGAGTTTATTCCCCGTGAAATGTAGCGAGCGAAAGGACGTGGGTTTCGCGGGCTGGAAGGTCTTTTGCACGCGGCGCTGGCCGAATATGTAAATCTTTCCATCACCGAATTTACTCTCGTTCGTGCCGACTGCTAATAGCGATTGTACGGGGTCGTAGGCAAGGCAGCTATTTTTCGATTGAAAGCTCGAGGTCAGCCTCGTTGACGTCACGATATTTTCTCGCATTTTTCGGTGGGGGCGGGTAGCTCTGCCTGTGCGGGGCAAGGCAGAGAGGGGTTAAAGGTAGAGGGGGGAGAGGGGCACAGAGGGGCACAGAGGGGTAAGCAAAACGCCTGCACCACACTGAGGCTGTGATCAACCCAGGTGGCCTCGGGCTGTTGCCCGTTGGCACTATTGACAGACACATACCTGATCTGAGAGTTAATTCCGTACCGAGCAAGGTCGTCGGGGCAGAAGTCGGTGGATGCGATATTCGCAGACAGGTCATGCTGCATGCCCGTCTGCTTCCCGCGTAGAAACCCAGCCATGGCGGTTCTCTTTGAGTTTGTGGTGATGAAGGTGGATGGGATGATGGAAAGTCAATGATCACTGATGGAAGATGACGCGTCTTAAGTTCAAATGGCGCTGGCTTGTCCAGCGTGGCAGGGCCTGTCCTGGGTGAAGACTCCCTCCAGGGGAAGGTCAAATTCGGGTGGGGTTGTTCTTCGCCAGAGCAAGGACTGATCGGCTGATGCAGCGCGAAAGTCGTAACAACAACGAGCAATGTATACGCAAAGGAAAAACAAACTCGACGATGCACTTGTTCCTAACCGTTGAAGAGGAATGAGCGAGGACAGATGCATCGATTGATGAACTAAGAAACTTGATGCTAAAAGATTGACCAGCTGTAGACATACAGAAGAAGTGTCAACAACCGCCCGCCAGTCCATGTTCGAATCCCCAACATGTGAATCAATTTCTCAACATAGCAAGACGTTTTACGTTTCCAAAACATTCCCCATGAAAGAGAGGAGCCGCCAAGATTTCGCCCAGGCCGCAAATCCCGAACTCCGCCTCATTTCCAATGAGATGCCATTCTCTCTCGAGTTCCTCGGCGTGCGAACCTTGGCTTGCAGGAGGGGGGGGATACCGACGTCGGCGCCAATTCAATGACGACGCGAGGCATCGAGATACGCAGGGAAGGACAAAGAAAAAAGCAGGACTAGAATGAAAAAGTAAAAGCCAAGACTGGCTCTCTGGAATACAAGCGGGGAGGCAGGAGAGTTCCAGTTCCAGAAGGTCGCACAATGAAAAGGGATCTCGAGGGAAGATACTTCATGTTCGTTTGAATTCCGAGTTCAACCCGAGTTCGTACTCATCACATCGGTCACCGAGAATCGTTCAAATCCGGCCGAAGATTTTATATTAATATTCAAGCCGCCAAAATGCCTGTGTGTCAACTCACGACTTCCGCTGCGCCGGGGGCAAGAACTCCGGCCGGAACCCCTTCGCGCCCGAACGTCCACCCCGGAAATTAAAGAACACCGAGATGAAGTTCGTTTTTCGTGTCGCGAGACCATGGCTTTAACACCACGCAGCACAGGTAACATCAACGCGGCTTGACTTGAAATGAAGAAAGAAAAAAATTGTCCCGTGTCCCTAGACAAAGACCCAATAGCAATTGTATCCCGATGAAAAAAGAAAAAGAAAAAAGCAAGAAAGAAAGAAAGAAAACAAGCTCATAAGAAAAAGAGATGAAATGAAATGAAGAAATCATGATCGTAAAACGACGCTCAGCACCACAGAAAGTGGAAGAGAAGGAAAGGATGTGAAGGGGAGAAGAGGAAGTAAAGGAAGAAGGCAAGGTAAATAAAATGATCAGACCCCGAAAAAAAGGAAGATTCGCCAATTTCCAAAAACCAAAATACAGTCCTAGACACCATTCCATGCCCCAGCGCATCACAAAACATGACAAGACCATTTCCGATTCTCAAGAAAAAAACGAACATCAATCCTTCCCTCCTCGGGAATCAAACACATTCTTTACTTCCTGCGCCGCATATCCTTGGCTCCCTCGACGCCCCTCACAAACCCACACCTCTTGACCATCTCCTCGACGTCGAAGTCCTCGGCGTCCGTGTGCGCCGTCTTGAGGTGCCGCACGAAGTTGTCGCGCCTGTTGTAGACGTGACCCGTGCGTGCCTTGATGCACCCCTCGACGTGGCACTTGAAGGCCAGACCTTTTTCGTGGGCTACGCTCTGGTGACGCTTGAGCTCCTTCCGCGTGGGGAAGGAGAGCGAGCAGACGTCACACTGCGAGGCGGAGCCACTTGTGTCTTGGCCAACAACGTTGGACGGCGTACTGCGGGAATCAGAGTCAGTCAGATTGATATTGAACGGGGGAGGAAAAAGAGTGAGAGTGAGAGAGAGGGAGGGGGAAGGGTGCTTACATGAGGTTCGCCGGGCGGTTAGTAGTAGTAAATCCGAGACCGTAACCAGCATTAAGCTGAGCCGGCCACGAAAGCGACGTACTAGCCGCTGGCGACAAGACGTAGTTCCCAGCAGGGCTCTCCGCGAGGTTTAGCTCTAGATCGGGCATCGGAGAGCCGAACGAAGAATAGGACACGGCGCTGCCGTGTGGTGACGCCGTGGCAGAGATTGGAATCCATGATGACGAGGTCGACGACGAGAGCGCCGGCGACGAGTTGTACCCATACGACGGGTCGATGAAGTCGAAGTCGAACCCGGACGTCGCCAGGAGCGGGGAGGGCGTGTGAGATCCTAGGGGTACTGGTGGCGTCGTGGTCAACGCCGGAGCTCTAACCGTCGATGCCCTTATCGCTGGCGATGGCGCTGGCGCTGGTGCAATGTGGATTTGTGTCGGTGCCTGTGCGAGTGAGATTGGGGATGCGCTCGGTGCCGTTCGTTGAGGTTGGGGAGGAGGTGGACACGGATCCGGTTCCGGATCGAGATCCACGAAGAATTCGGAGAAAGGAATTGTGAACGGCGTAGAGAGACTATCGGGGGTGGTGGCTGTTGTTGACGTCGTCGTTGTTAATTCTGGCGTTGCTGGTGTTGTGGTCGTGATTGGGTCGTTATTCAGAGGACTGAATCGTCGCTCAAGCCAGTAATCGCAGAAACAAAATTCAAGGTTGGAAAGAAAACAGGGGCAATTGCTATCGGGTGGGAGTTGGGGTAGTTGGATGTTGTTTGACACCGCCACCGTCGCTGGTTTGGGGATGGGCCTTTATTTCAAAAGCCCAACGTCTCTGGTTGAGAAGGGGTTGTAGTTCAGATGTCGATCCGGCGACACGACAGGTTTAGTCTGTTGCTTTTGGGCCGGGAGGAGTGAAGCACGTGAGGGTGGGAATTGTGGTAAATAATGGAGGAGAATGATGAATGATGATAATGCAGGATATGATGATGTCTTGCGAGATTGATGGATGTTTGAAGGCTGAAGCTGAAGTGTCCAACTCTTCTTCTTTAATAGTAATTTTGATGGTAAGAGTAGTTCTAGTAGTTGTAGTAGTTGTAGTAGTTGTAGTAGTGGTAGTAGTGGTAGGAGTAGCAGGAGCAGTATTGAGGTGTTATTGTTGTAATAGTGGTTGCAATGGTAGTAGTGGTACTCGTGGTAGAGCTGTATAGTTGCACGGGGATGCTGTAAATGCGAGTAGTGAGTCGACGGCCAGAAACCCCGTTGGTTTAGAAAAGTTTGGGAGTGAAAGACCGAGATGCTTTATGGTGTGGGGATGACCCCTCATGCAGTGGACGATGTCTTGGAACGGACACCGAGAGAATAAGCCTTGGAATGGGAAGTGGTAGGAGGAGTAGTAGCGGTAGTCGTCTTTTGGATCGGCGGCTGTGTTATGGTACGTCCATGGTAATAAGGAGAGGTTGTATGCGGCGGCGGTGATGGTCGGAATGGTTGCTTGGTTTAACCGTCCCAAGTACAGGTGGAGATCAACGTCGACTGGCAGGGTAGTTGTTAACGTCAGCCGGGTCTAGCAGGGTCCGGGATCTGGTGAGGCTGTTATATATGTATGGAAAAGAAGGCTAGTTTCCGATTGGAGAGGATGGAATCAGATGGGTCTGATGTTTACGGGTAGGCTGAATTTGGACTATTTTTTCTTCCGTCCTTTCTTCTATGTTTTGCCTGTGATTCTCCTGAGGCCAGTTAGGGCTTGGCGGTGCAGGGCAGATCGCAGGTAGTAGCAGGGCGAAATCCCTTGCGTAAGGGTGGTTGCGAGTCGTCGCGACCAGAGTTGTAGTGTAGCAGTCGAGTCGAGTCGAGTCGTCAAGCCGAGTCGAGCCGACGTGGTCAAGTGGTCAAGGTAGGTCAAGTGGTTTAACAAAAATGTAAGGCTAGCCTGGCTAAGGAGCTAGATTGGGAGACCGATGGGTTAGGAATAGCGCAGGGTCAATTGATCAAACGCTTAGCGCAGATAAAAAAAGAGTGGGACGGCAGGATAAGAGAATAAAAAAATAAAAAAGAAGGGTCGTGCAATTGGGGAAGAGGGGGGAGTACACTTCCTATATAATCGTTGCGACAGATACTTTGGGAAGATGGCCGATCGATACCCTCGCGGAGAAGAAACAAGGGAACGGGAAGCCAAGCCTCATGTTCCCACACCCCCCGGCCAGGCGGAATACCTTGGATCTACGGCTGGGATACTTTTGGAGATACCTTGTTGAGAGGTCGGGGTCGAGTCTGGGGCTTTGGGGCTGGCTCGGGGCAGGACAATGATGGAGATCCGCAGAAGTGGGGATTGCGGGCACCGGCGTCTTGTCGTGCATTTAGTGCAGCGTAGGATAGTGTATGAGTCTTATGGACGAAGTATTGTCGAGTAGTGTAATCGACGATTGCGCAGTGTCTGTTACATAGTAGTAGCATAGTGTACTCGGTATTATTCCTCGTGCTTGGAAACGGTGTGCGCAAGTAGTGTGTGAATTGATCGATGATGTCAACCAAATTGAAGTACGAATGGACAAAGTAGCCGCCCATGATAACACGAGTACTCCGGGCTGTACTCCGAGGACTCTCTCTCGTTGATGGACGGATATCAGTACGTACCCCCCGTCTTCCTCCGTTCCCCAGTCTCCATCTCCGCATCCGCAGGGCCAGCCAGCCAGACCTAGGACTAGTGTACACTTACAACCCCCCAAACGACACTACACGACACTAGTACCAGGGCCAGGGCGGACGGGAGCTTGACAGGTGAACTCAAAAAGAAGCTCAAGGTCAAGCACGGCGCAGGCGGGCCTCAAAACTCGACTTCCTACTGGATCAGGGCCTCGCAGGGTCCAGGATCAATTGCTTTGATTGATGCATATTACCAAAAAGAAAGTGATCGCCTGGCGGAAACGAGCCGTTGGAGCCTAACGAAGAGCCCAACGAACCAATCCCCTGCCGCCGCCTCGAGAAATCCAGAGCGCTCGACCAGTGGTATTGAGGGGAAAAGCACAACTATGTGGCAATGCTTCAATACGGGAGAAGAAGTGGGATTTTAGGGGGGGGGGAACTAATTGGGAATGAAGGCACCAGTAGCGAAAAGCTCAAGCCGGTGTCGAGGAATAAAGTGTGGCGCCCAGTGACCTCCGTGACACCTGATAGCGGCTTGAGCTATGGGTGGTTGCACACCCCCCCGCGGGGGTATCTTGTTTGTCACTGGCTTGTGTTACCTTGATGGTATTGGTTTTATCCGCAGTTTCTCTCTTTCTTTTCCATTTGATTTCTTTAGTCCTTGTTAGTTTGTGGAAAAGACAGCATTGCTGACGGTGTGGCCTGGATATTAAACCTTACTCGTGTCATTAATAGTGCTACCCTCATACTTACTCCGTAGTTGGCTTGCCAGCTGTCGGTGGTTGTGCACACCCCCTGTAGATACAAGCGCTACGCAGATAATCAGTAGCAATTGCGAGTGTACGAAGGTACTCAGGACTTTTTTACAGTGGTTGAATTGATTGATTCCAGGGGTCCTGCGAATGGTTGGCTTGTGCCAAGAGGGCCTCAAAATGACTGCACGTCAACAACCGAGTCGAGGAAGCTGGGCAAGCTGGGCTGCATCCGGGAAATCCCGATGCCCATATTTCCATTCAGCATGATAACCATCCTTCCACTTTTCCCTTTGAGGGTCCTGTCCATTCATCGTCCGGAGCTCAGCTAGGAAACACGGGCCCGGTATCCCCGTCCAGGTGAGAGGCATATTCCAGAATTAGGCGATCAAATTGATGGTAATTTGCTCAGTAACATTTGAAAGAGATGATGACGACAAGGGCGTTCCTGCGCCTCATTTAGAATAAAAGACAAAAGGTCCCTTCGGGCAGTCGGCACCTTCGCTCTATTTCTCGCTCCGTCGTAAAATTGACTACTTCGTAAGAGACCCTGAATTCGAGCTCGGAGCTAGACGGGCGAGACTGGCAATTGACGCGACCGAATGGGAAGCTTGGGTCACGTGCGCATCCGCCCTGTCTGTTAGGCTTTCGCATGAAAGGGGGAGTGGAACTGAATGCGGAGGATGTCGCAATCAGCCCAACCCCTAACTTACCTCGTACCTTCGTACTTCGCAGGGCTTCTTGTCAGACTTGTCAGACAGCGCCCGTCGCTTATCCCAATCAGGAAGGCTTCTAGATGCATTGCGCCTCCACAGAAACCGTACTTCGTAACCATACTTTGGTTCAGAGTCCAACGGAGTTCACGTGCCCCCCGTTTTTACTCATCCGAGAAGCCCAATTCGACAAAAAGAAATGGGACCCTGCGGGGCGGAGTTCTCCTCGAAGGAAGCGAGTGGCACACCCGAGCACCCGTGCCTCAATGCCTTGATGCCCTCGATGCCCGATGTCATCATCGATCACGGAAACGTGAAGGCGGAAGATAACGCGATACGACGGAGCGAAGTGGAAAGGGGGGGTGGTGGAGAAGGGTTACAGGAGAAAGCTAAAGAAACTAAGGATGCTTGCGATGAGGCGGAGGGGATGTTAACGCGAACTATATATCGACCTCGTGACAAGGGGGGGGCCTCGCGTCGGTGTTCCTTCTCCGTTGTCCGAGAAGCAAAATAAGAATGTTCTTTGACTCTTCTTTGCTGCGAGGCGTGACCGAGATACTTGATTTGGTCACCGGCGTGCTTTCAGCTCAAGCTCGCCTTGCTCGAGAACGCCACGCAGGAAACCTTTTGCCGGTTCGAGTTTCATTCTCGAGGCAGTACATTGGCTGGCAGGGGAGACTTCAAGAGCATTCATTGAGCAATGAGAGAGGATCGTGGATTAATTGTGCCAGCCATGAGCCGTTGTATCCAGGAGATGGACCCTTCGACCAGCTACGTCGCATCATGGACGGGATACCTTTCCACGTCGGCGATGTGTGCGACGTGCGACGTCCGGATTCTTCCTCTCGTTGCCATGCACCCAACTCTGGTCCAAAAATCTCGTAATAATTTGCTCGCGCCTCACTGGAGCATCAAGGGATGCACCCTTCTTGCCCCGCCTCCGCTCTGCATTCCTACTTCGTAACTTAAAACATTCCCAAGGCTCAAGCCCCAACCTCCCTGATCCACCATGAATCAAATGACGACATCAATCAATTCGGGCGTCCCCGAGCTTATTGTGTCCGCCCAAGATCACGGACCCACGTCATCGTCGGTGAACCCCTAAGCGCCCATCGCTTTTCCAAATGTTCCAGGAAAAAAAGGAAACTAAAAAAATAAGACGATAACATTCACCACACCAAAATAGAATTGACCAACCGAAAGCTTCTGATCCCAACCAAGGCGCGACGAACAAAACCGCCCTAGCCCATCATGATGCAACCTCACTATCACCAGCCCCAGGAAACAGTGAAGCTTAAAGTACAAAGTACCGAGCTACTTTCGTAAACTACTTCGTACAAAACCAGCAATCTCGCCGAATCCGTCATCTGATGCCTTCTAGAAGCCTGCCAAGGTCCTTGGCGCGAATCCTGGGAGACGAAACATTAACTTTTCTCCGCGGGGACCAGCAGTCCCTTCCGACGTGCGCTAGTTACTCATGATGTGATTGGGGTTGCTATTTTATTGTTAGTTTATGGAAACTGTAAATAGTTGTCATTGAAACATTTCAGAGATAAGAAAACCCGTCATGAGTTGCCGCGTGATGCTCCCCGCCTCTCAGCGAGATTTCCCCCCAGTCCTCCTCCCCACAGACAAATAGGCTTTTCCTTTGCTTCCTTAACTCCGATTGTCATCTCGGTGGAAGAATGGATTGATTGGGTTTTGGGAAATGTTCCGGCGAGCTTCCGATCACTTCGGAGCTAAATGAAAATGAAAAATGAGATATAGCTATCGTTCCGAAGAAGCGAGAGGGATCACCGTCTCCGTCCGGCCGGGCCCGATTCCCCGGGAGGCTCAAGAGGTTAAACAGAACATACTTCGTAGACCTTCTCCATCTTGAAGGCAATAAACTTCAAGAACCTACTCCAAGTTTGGGAATTCGCGGGGCAGCTCGGGTTACGTAAGAATTTTACCTCTCCATGAGCTCCTGCCCCGCGGTAGAATCAGCAAAAAAATGTTTTGCATATCGAAAGCTTCAAATTGCGATCATACAGTTTTCGTTCGATATTTCTGTAGATCAAATCTCGGCCAATTGATACACATACACGCACCGCCAAAATGAGACTAAGAGAACTCCAATCCCTAGAGCTGCCCGCCACGGCAGACTTCCACGTCCACCTGCGGCAGGGTGACATGATGAAGCTCGTCACACCCACCATTCGCAAAGGTGGGGTGGACACGGTCTATGTGATGGTATGGATCACATAGCTCTGTAGCTTGTTATCCCGCTGACCTAGCGAAACCAAAAGCCAAACTTGACTCCACCTGTTACGACTGTAGCCAGGGCCTTGGAATACAAGGCTGAGCTTGAGGCTATTGACCCCAGTGTCAAGTATCTCATGTCCCTCTTCGTACGGTTTTCTCCCGCGTGTCCCTGCCCGCAGAAATGCTGTCCTACCTTGGCCAATCTTTGTCGCTTACACCAAACGTTTAACTTAGCTCCATCCGGATGTGACACCCGAAGTCATCGCTGAGGCCGCAAAGGCAGGCATTTCCGGCGTGAAGCTCTATCCCCAAGGTAAATCCTTGCCTTCCCACCCTCC
>SJVG01001074.1:0-11562 GCA_034774675.1 Scedosporium minutisporum
GCCAACACCCCCACCAACACCCCCCGAAACGTTAACGCTGGTAGTTGTACTAACACTCTCACTCCTCTGCCTCGAGGACCCCGCATCGCTCGCCCTCCTCTCCCTCACCATCCTCTCCAACTCCCTAATCCTCCTCTTCAACACCTCATTCTCCCTCTTCGCCACCTCCAACTCCGACCTATAAAACGCCGTCTCCTCATACCTCGCCGTACCCGCTATCATCCCGGGAGAATACGGTGGCTCGCCCGCTGCGCTGCCGGGCGTCGCGGCCACAGAACTCCCCGTCACCGAAGCGTGCGGCACGCGTTGTTGCTGGAGATAGTGCAGCGATCCGTCGCCGAGGTGGACGTTTTGCGGACCGGGGGAACTTGTCCTGCTTCGGTGGGAAACGCTGCTGTGTCGCGAGAGGTCGTGGAGAGGGGGTGGGGCAAATGGGCGGCGCGCGTCGGCGGAGGTGCTCAAGAGCGCTGCTGTTTGGCTGCGGGCGCTGGTGTTGGAGGATGTTCGGTGGTGGCGCGGCGTGGGGAACGAGTAGCCTGCTCCGGAAAGGAGGTGCGTGTCTGTTGTGCCTGGAGCTGTCGGGTTCTCGGGGCCTGTTGCGCTGGCGGACGTGGATGATGCGTTTGAGACGACGGAGGCGTTTTGAGCTGCGCGGAGGAGGGCGAGTTCGCGAGTTAGACGGTTGACCTAGCGTCCCTCTCGAGTTAGTATATTGAAGTTCTTTTTTTCCTCTATCCCCTTTCCAGTAAATTCTTTGTTCCACTACTCACCACAGCCTCCTGTTCACGCTCTAGTTGCTGATGCAGCTCAGCAGCAGTCAACGGCCTCGGATGACGCAACGGACCCGGGCCGGAAAGGGCCTCGACGCTGGCGAAGGGTACCGCAGCTGCTGGTGCGGGATGATACATTTGCGGGGAGGGCAGCGGCGACGGAATCTGTCCTCCGCCGGCGACAGCATTTTGGTTCGAGGGTAGGATGTTTACGGAGGGGGACGTCGGGATTGGAGGGGGGGGCATTGGGTTTGTCGAGGCGCGCCTTGAGGCGACGCGGGAGTGGGTGGACGAGCCTGGGAGGGTGTTGATGTCTGGCATTGTTTGTGTGAATGTGTGTCGGCTTTGAAAATGGATGGGTGAAGACAAAATTGGAATGGAAATCGGGGAGAATGGATGTCGAGGGATGAAGATGAAGCGTTAGGGAGTTTGGCTTCGGGCTGGACAAGTCGTTGATAAGGGTAAGGCGTCCCTAGGTTGGTGAGTCGATTGGATTAGATTGATCGATGTGATGAATCATAGGGTGTTGGTGGGAGCTGTAAGGCTAGCGGTAGTGCAGTCGGGAAACAAAGGGGCGGGGGAGACACCATTAAGGCGAGGTGACGTGATGATTCGTGGGAGAAATGGCGGGGAAGGAGCGAGCGTTGTAAGGGGAGCAAGGTTCAAACGCCAAGAGCTAGGCTCGACTCAGGGGGCTGCTGACGCGCTGGGTAATAGCCTGGCCAGTATAGGTCGGCGACTAGTGGCCCTGAACGCCACTGACGGAGCCTCAATTGGGTTTGGTTCAGGGCGAATCACTGCTGCATTGACATGTGGTGACGCTGCCAGGGGTAAATCTAGCGCTCAAACCAGCTCCACCCTCACTACGAGTGAATGAAGCAGTGGATGATTCACACGACTCCAATACTTCGGGACTGATTCCAAGAATAACACCACGGGGAAGCCATCGCACCAGGAAGAATCGATTTCTTCCTACTTTTTGTATTCTCATCCCTATAAGTGGTCAATCCGACTCTATGGTCGGAAAGAGCCAGAGGCAGTGCCTATAGAAACCAAATTCAGAAGCAACAATGAAAGCAAACAAAGCAACTGCATACCCTCGAACCCGAACCCCCTCGTGGAACTGTTGAAGGCCACGATCAATAATATGGATCAAGATAGCTCCCTAGACCGGCAAGGTGACTTCTAGAATACCATAACTTTCCACAAGCAAGATCTACCAAAGAGCAAAGGAAAAATATAAGAAAGAAAAGAGAAAGGCAAAAGAGAGAAGAAAGAAAATAAGAAATCGCAAACGGAAAGTTTTTAAACTCTTCCAAGCGCATTGATCATGTAGTCCCAGCAAACGCAGCCAGCAAGGTCAGATAGCACTAAGAACCAGGATACCAGCAGAAAGCCAAAGACAAGCAACGCCGCTTCAGCATTCCACGGCATAAAGAGAATTAGCCATCCTTAGAGCAAAACGCAGGGTTTTTCTTAGACAAAAATAAGATAGCGTCTAAGCCCACGCGCCGACGAGGCCCATCAAAAAGGCGCCCGCAAAGACAATAAAGCATGCGATGACGCGCTTCTTGCCGCGGAGGACTTCCCAGCTTTCGTCGCTGAGGAAATCTTCGGCGAGAAGCTCAACGAGGGATGCGTAGACGAGGAGGCCGGAGGAGATGGCGTTCATGGTTCCGACGAGGACGAGGCCGAAGGCCGAGTTCGGGTTGTAGAGGGAATGAGTGGCGAGGCCAATGGCTTGGCCGATGGGGGTGCTGTAACCAGACTGTTAGCATATGGGCTTTTTACGCGGCGGAGAAAACACTTACGTGAGGCCGTAGGCGAGAGCCATGAGCCAAGGTCGGTGTGGGTGACCAGCCCAGTCAATATTAGCAATACGAGATCCGAGAGCCAAACCCTCGAAAGTTTCTGTCCCCTTCGTCAGCAACCGCGGGCACTAGATAACAAGCAATAAAATAACTTACGGTGAAAGGCAATGGCAATCAACAAGACGATAAAGGCATTCCCAACAGACACGCTAAGCGCCATACCAATGAAAACGCTATGAAACAAAATACCGATTTCAAGCAAAACGCACTGCAAGATTGCTTTCTTCAATCGCTGCTCGGGCGTGAGAAAACGGGCAGAGAAGCCAATCTCGGCGTTGGCATCATCGAGGGGGGAAGAAATCTGCACGGCCTTGTCGGCCGAATCGCGTCGGACGAGGCCATCGCCCGGGTTGTTGTTGTTATTATTGTTTGCGCCGTCCTCGATCTGTCGATCTCTCATCACGATGATTGGGGACGTGGTGCTACGAGTATCGGGCTCAATGATATCATCGTCGAGAGAGGTGCGCGACCTATTACCGGCCGACGAAGCCGTGTCCATACCGACGGGTCGCAGGACCGCAGCCGGGGGTGCGCAATGCGAAAAGTGACGGGCAGGGCTAAACACCATCTCGATGATGATGACGAAGAAGACGCCTCCCAGCGCAATAGCGCCGGGCATGGCGGGGTAGTCTGTGACCCAAAAAGCCGAGAGGCAAGGGTCTCCGAGAGAAAGGAAGGCGGTGGGCAAGAGGTGCACGAAAGCCGTGGCGATAAGGACGCCGGTGCCGAAGTGCCGGACGGCGAAGAAGAAGGCGTCGGGAATCTTGAGGACCGGGAAGCGCCGGGCAATCATGGGGAAGCCGCAGGCGAGCGAGGAGACGAACATGATGATGAGCAGGGCTCCGACGTGCAGGGGCACGTTGTATTCCTCGGGGTTGACGCCGCCATTTTCGCACTCGTCCCTCTTGGAGAGGGTTCGCGGGGCTAGAGTGCCTTGGGTCGTAGGGGAGGCCTGGGGTGGGCTGCCGTTTCCGGCAACGATACCAGTCGAGGACAGCAGGAAGGATGTAGCTAGAACGGAGAAGATCCACCAGGTCCACGACCAGGCCTTGGATTTGATAAACTGGCGTGTTAGGCGGCGGAGACGTTCCTGTACAGGAACAATCTCCAGACGAAGGCAGGCACCTAGAGAAGGCGATCAATTCAGTCAGCTACTTCTCCGAGGAACTTTTAAACCCCCCCTTGAACCCCGGGAGGGAAGCGCGAGGACGGGAGGAACCGAAAGAAAGAAGAGAAAGACAAAGACAGAGACTTACGCCCGTCAGCTTCGCTGTCAGAATCAGCACGTAGCCCAGGTTTCTCCAATAACCCAAAGGCAGCCAACGACCCTCCAGACGTTTTCTTCAACATCCTCGAGTTGGCAATTCCATTGAGGTCCTCGCAAGTAGTCAGATCGGGGGCAAGGAACGGCGGGCTCTGGTTCCAGTTCGGATGGAGCATGTCATCTTCGGTGCGAGATGGGCGATTCATTTTGGTGGCGCGCTCGGAATCGGGGGCGCAAGTGGAGTGATCGGAAGGAGAGAAGAGCGAGCAATTTGACAGTTCGGGGAGACGATCTACAATGGTGCTTTCGAACTGAGGTCTTGGTGGTAGAATTGGATGTGCAAATATGCTCGAGTCGGCCAAGCGGGAAATCTACGAGGTACTTGTAGTCTCAACTGCTTTTTCTTCCGAGAGGGAGCGCATTTTTCTGGGGGCCACTAGGAAAGTACTTCAGTCAATTCTGGAGTGACTCCGAGATACTTGTGGCATGCGTCGACGTAACCCCGCCAAGTCTCCCCAAATGACAAGATGAACTGCAAATTTGGTGACTCCGATTTTGACCGGAAAATGATATTACGTCAGCCCCATTGAATGCGCAACGCTGAGCATCAAGCGCAATTCCAATGCTCTTTATCTGTTATCACCGCCATCAGTTGGCGATATCCTCGACGACGGCCACCCTGATGGCATTGAAATTTTGGTATAATTTAGGAAATCAAACTCTGTACTTGTACCTCCCCTTAATAGTGGCGCAGGTTCCATGTATCCTCGGCATTGCTTTATCGTCGCAATTCAGATTGCTGGTTTGCTCATATTATCGGGAAGTCCCGGCCGCTATCAAGGTGCAAGTTTCCCAAAAATAGCGATTTAGTGTGCTCCCTGCCAAATTGGTGGCAATCGACCCCACCATAACCCGAGCCACAAGTCCAGGCCTGGATCGATTTCCCAAAAATCTTGCCTGATGGACTTTGTACCTCGTTGTACCCTGTCGTGAAACTTTAGTTCCCGATTGTTCAAGCTCAACTTTGTCTAACTCGTTTCATCGAGATATCAAGAATCACAACTCGAATTTCTGTGCCCAGAGAGCGGGCAGAAAGCTCAAGCCTCATCGAACGGTTTGATTTGAATTCATCTCCGTCCCACGCTCGGTCCCCGCAGTATTACGTCGTCAGTGTCACCTCGTATTCCATCTGTAACGGAAACGCACCGGCCCTTTCAATCCCCGCGGCACGCCCGCGTTGGACAAGGGTCCGGAGACATGAAAGAGGGAAGATCACTATTAACGTCCCACCAGGGTCGTCCCACCCCACGCGGGCGGCCCCGAGTATCGGATCTGTGAAGGGATGAGCGACATCGACTTGGCTTCGGAGTCGGTCGGGGTGTGCTTGTGAGAGGTCGACTTAACAAGACCTTCGTTTCCTTCCGTCAAAAGATGCAAGGTGTGCCAGGATGCAGTCCGTAGTGTATGGTTAAGGTGGTCAGGTTCCGACCTATCGGCTCCGCGATAGACACCCAATGTCTTCCGTTTTAGTCTCCGCGCAGGACAATTTTTTCCGCATGAGTCTTCTGGAACGGAAATGGAAAGGTTCTGGGTTGCAGAGACCTGCTGATGTTGAATATTGATCAAGCTGATGCTTGGCATCAATGGGTCATCCTGGTGCAATCAGCCCAACTTGCCCAATCAGCCCATCGAGCTCGATCAAGATGTTCATAATCAATCATAACACAATTTCTGGTTGAATGCCGTCTCAGCCGAGTGCATGGGAAGGGCAGTACTTGTAAAAGTCGAAATAGTAGAGAATAATTGGTAGTACTCACCAAACTCAAGTTGGCGGTCAACAATCAAATCTTCCAAACCACCAGAGTGAACCGTCTATGTTAAACGCCAACCCAAAATGCTGCATACCCTCTATCCCTTCCTCTAAGAGAGCAGAATATCGTACCCATCCTTGGTAATCCTCACCTCATCCCGCGTCAACCCGTACTTTCTCCTCAGCAGCTCGAAAATGATGAGCCCCGCACTCGTACTGGGCACCTGCCGAATCGTATTCCACCAAAACCCGCGATACAACCAACTAATGATCCCCCGGCCCTCCGAACGTGCCTCGGCCAGGCACTGAGCCCACGTCTCGCCATAAGCGCGGTAATACGTACGAAACGTGCGAGAGCGGAGCCGCGCGAGCCAAGAGCCCGTCTTGGGCTGGCTCCTCAGCTTCCGGGCCTTTTCGTCGATGTCTTCGAGGTGGTTCCAGTGCTCGAATTGGATGTGGTTGAGGGGGTGGAGGAGGACCTGCTGCGTGACGGAGGCGCCGACGCCCGCCAGGAGGAGGAAGAACGGCTCGATGGCGTAGTGGGGGCGGATGACGCGCAGGCCTTCGCTGTGCGGTCTTTTGCGCGCTAGGGTGTCGATGATGTCCTCGTCGAGACCCTCGTAGTACCAGCGTACGAACTTGTAGTAGCCTTGGGCTTTGATGTATTCGAAGGTGCTGAAGAAGACGGCTGAGCCGCAGCTGTCTTTCACGAGGGAGAGGCCCCAGCCCGCGAATATGCCTCGCATGCCAATCTCGCGGAGCTTGGCGGCGCTAAACGACCACATACTTGCCGGCCTTCCGTTGGGATTCGTAGATATGACGTCCCGGTGGTCGTACCTCGCCTGGATAGCATCCAGAGGCGCCGCAACCAGGCTCTGTAACCCTCCGGCTAGGAACCCCGCCGTAAACGTATAAGACGGATCAGGAGGAGGATACACCCTCCGGCTCCCCTTCCCGCTCTCCTCATGCAACGCCCCCAAAATCTGCAAATAACTCGTATAAAGCACAGCAGCAACACCAACATTCGCAATCAAAGGCGGCAAAATCTGATCAGGAATAACGCTCCACCCATGATGCCTCACCGCCGACGTCAGCACCCCCGGCGTCGTGGCCCCCAACCATCCTTTAATCTTTCCCGCCCAGGTTGTCGGCGGGTGCGCGGCGAGGAGCTCGCTGCGGGTCTGGTGGACGGCGCGCGCGTAGGCGAGGTAGTCGACGCGGGTGCGGAAGAAGGATTTCGCCGGCGCGCGGAAGTAGAAGGCGATGGCCTGGCTCGTCAGGGCGCGCACGGAGGCGGCGGAGGCGGCTGTCGCGGCGTTGGTGCGCGGTTGCTTGTCCGGGAGGACATGGTCGGGCGGGATGACGGGCCCGAGGACGCCATCGAGGGGGTTTGTCGGGAGGCTGAGGTCCGGGTCGTATTTGGGGACGTCGTCAGTGCGACGCATGGTGGTTGCGGCGCATGGTCTCTCGGTGGTGAGAGACGATTTGAGGTTGAAATTAGGTTGATCGGGTTTCTGCGGTTTCGGAGTGAGCTTGGAAGTCTGCGATCACGTGACTTCGACTCGGGTTGAACGTCTCGTCTCGCCTTCCCTCAAACAGCATCTCCATCGTGATATCGTCTATGATATTAATCGTTATAATCACCGTAAAGAAGGAAACCGCAATCCGATTCAATCAGGAAGGAGTATACTGACAGTAATGGCACTGATTCATAGCCACTGCACAGAACTGGCCTCATCGGTCCGTTAAATGCACCTTCTGCCTCGAGCAATGCATTCATGCTGATACAAATTTCTCTCTTCATTTTCGCAGTCGAGCCTTCTCTCTTGTGCTACTTCCCCCACTTGGCAGGCTGCATCTAGACGTCGTCCATAAATGATGACTGCAGTATCCCAGACGCTTCTAGATTTGTCGATTCCAAGAGCCGAGAATACTCAAATGTACTTTATTATTCTTGGCCCGATCACGACTTCGTAGAATGGAAAATACCTCTCCTTGGACGCATGGCGACATGGCGCAGCTGGATTCGTCTGATTGGATTGGGCCAACGCAACTGGAGCCTCATCGAGCCGTAACACTAGAGCCTGGTCATACCCCGCTCGACCTTACCCTCTCCAAAACTAATCTTCCATCCGAGTTGTTACTTCTCTTATTTCTCCTGTTATTTCTTCCCCGTTGCACTGCATTGTCCTGAATTGTCGTCGTACCTATGCGAACTAGACATCATGGAGATTATCACCGCCGTGTCCTTGTTGTGCAATGCTTCACAGCTCGCCCAGCAAGGTTACCAGGCAGCCAAGTTGCTCAAGGCCCTCAGAGATGAGCATGCGCCTGAAGGGAGCCTCGTTAAGCACTCAAATTCACTTAAACAGCTCGGGGACGAAGTCCAACAATCGATCCGCTCGCAAGACCAAGACAGTCTTTCGGCATCGGATCAGGATCTTCTGAAGAAAGTGGAAGACATAGTTCAGATCACCGAGAAACTATGCAACATGCTCGGCGAGTTCAAGGGGAAAAAGAGGGAGGTGGTAAAGTTCCTGTGGAAGAAGCATGACATAGATGGGATGGAGAAGGCCTTGGACCGGTACCAGCAGGATATGAATACGACTGTGCTTCTTGATATCCGGTAAGCTACCCCATTTGTTGCCCACACTTTGTCAACCGTACAACGAGTATCCGCCTCATAGCTTTCACTAACCCCTTCAAGTGCGAGATTGGCCCAGAATCGTGAACAATTCGCGTCCGGCTTTGAAAATTTGAGAGGCCCGTTACAAAATTTCATAATCGAGCAATTCCGTGCCAGCAACACTGAATTCATCACGAAACCAATCGCCAAGCAGCTCACATCAGTCCAGGTTGCTATCCAAGGCGATATCAAAAGAGATAGAGAAAATATGCGAGATCACCTCGATGAGAGGATAGATGACTTGAAGGATACTGTCGTTTCCGGGTCATCTGAGGTAGTTCGAAAATTTGATCACAGACTGGAACAGCTACGACTTGAACATAGCAGGAAGGATATCGAGCGGTTTATCGAGAGCCTTTGGTTTGCAGAAATGGACGCCCGTCTCAATCAATCAACAATTGAACATTTTGAAGGGACTTTTGAGTGGATATTCGAACCCAGGCCTGAAGCGAGGGCCAGTGAACATGAACCCCTATCGAAGTTTGTTTTGTTCCGCGAGTGGCTGCAGAACAACAAAGGGCTTTTTTGGGTCAGTGGGAAAGCAGGCGCGGGCAAAAGTACTTTGATGCAGTTTCTTATCAAGCACTCAAAGACAAAGGAAGTCCCGAGGGAAAACCGTCAAAATGTGCTGATTATAAGCGCCTTCCTCTGGAAACCTGGGACAAACCCTTTACAGAGGAGTTGCAAAGGCGTTCTTTGCTCTCTCTTATACCATATCTTGTCCTCCCCCACCCACCACGCCGCCGCGGCGCAGCTTGTCGGTCGACTACGACAGGCTCATCTCAAGAAGTCACCTTCCGATTGGTCTGAGGGCGACTTAAAATCGTGTCTTCGCGATGCCATTGAATGGGTGGGTAGTAGTTGGGTATGCATCTTTATCGATGGCCTCGATGAAGCAGACGATGGTCCACATGACATTCTCGGGTTGGTCGATTTCATACAGTCTTTGCCTCGAGTTAAGTTGTGTGTCTCCAGTCGACCCGAGCCGGCCTTCGCGCAAAAATTAGAAGCCTTTCCACACCTTAGACTGCAAGAATTAACGCGGAACGATATTCAGAAGTTTGTTCGCGCCAAGTTGTGTGACTATATAAGGAAAGATGAGGGAAAAGGCGAACACCTCGTCAAGTCGATTGTCTGGAACGCCCAAGGTGTTTTCTTGTGGGTTCGACTTGTCGTCAACAGCGTATTGAGGGGGATTTCTAATTCTGATGGCTGGGAACGGCTGAAAAAGCGCGTCGACAATCTGCCAAACGACCTTACGGAAATGTACGAGGCCATGTGGAAACGCTTGGGTGAGGATGAACCCGACTACCGTGAGGATGCAGCGCTGTATTTCAGGTTGCTGCTGCATCCCGCTCTCAGCGCTTCCGACCACACCGTTGTGATGATGACGCTTGTAGTGAGACCTTGTATTCGACAAAAGCTGCTGGAAAACCTGCAAGCTATCTCAGGCGATGAATTCGATAAACTATGCTTGCAAATACGGAAACAAATTCCAGCGAGGAGTGCCGGCCTTCTTGAGGTTTCATTCATTCACAGCGGGAGTTCCACTGACACGGAAGCTCTTAGATTCGCGGGTGTGACCTTCATTCATCGTAGCGCATCTGATTTCTTAGCCAACGAAGGCCGTGATATCTTGGCGCACCGCAAACTCACCGAGAAGGATATATTTGAGAGTCAAATTATTGTGTCGCGTTTCTTGTTTGACTCCAAGATCTTCCCTGCTCCATATCAATTCTCCCCCTTTTCCCACGACAGCGCCATGGACATGGTATACAACCTCCAAAGGCTAAAACCGCACATATCTATTGCAGATCAGATCGCTTGCATCAATACCGCTCGCAGAGTACTTGAGGGGTTACCCGAGTGGCGAGACCAAAAACGTGATTGTTTAGGGCTTTTCGCGTGTTGCGGATTTACCGAGGCCGTTGAGTGTGGCTTTGAATCCGAGATCAAGCAACGGCTGGCTGACCAAGGATACGTGGACCGACTCTTGTCTTCCTTTTTGAGATGGGAAGACCCGGGAGAAGGTAAATCTCCAGTTATCAGCTGGCTGCTCGACAACGGATCAAACCTCGACTATGGAGACTCCGGTACTAGTCATCTAGCGTATCCTACGCCTTGGATAGGGTATTTGCTTTGGCTCTTGTCCGGTCCTCCCTGGGGACACGATAGTGACAAATGGTCCAAAAGGATTCTTCCAAAGTTCATAAATCGAGGCATTTCCATGGAGTCAAGATGCGCTTTAACTGCTTTCCAATTCTATGATGGCGAGCTAGGATTTGGCTATTGCACAGACTGGTTAATAGGTAAAGGACACTACATCTTCTCGCTCGTTGTTGAAGTAAGCGCGGGAGCTCTCACTAGCATCGTTTTTAGCGATTGGAAATCCAAGGAGTTACCCAATTTCGACTCTCTAATTGGTACCGCTCCAATGGACCTCAAGGTTATTGGAATCTTCAAATATGCTAGGGGTGTTCACTTGAAAACAGCAGAGATGGTAATCCAACTCGATCAGCATTGGTCTAAAAGGGAAGGGCAGCCAGACTCGGTGAATCTTAAATTACTCGGAGAATGCTTCTCGCAGGCTCGGCTAGAGAAATTATGGGAAGAGAATAGAAACGGAGTCATGTCCAACAAGTCAGCAGCACAATGGCTCGTCGACAGGGGGTATTTGCAACCGGAAGTGATGGAGCTCAACCGCAGAGAAATTTTCAGATTGATATCGACACGCATCCCCACATGACCCATTTCTGTATTTTAATATAACCATCGTGAGTGTGTTTGGCTGCGATGGTATCAACGTCAAGATGATCTTTACATCAAACAGGGCATAAATAAATGTATTCCTTGCAGGGTCAAATCTACCAGTACGGGATATCTTTCAAAACAAACACGATGAAAACCATAACCCATCCAGTTGCCTCCCGCTTCCCAACCCAGGAGACAGATTAATCTTCTCATCACCTCCTCATCCCCTCTCACCGTCCCCTCTTGCTCTTCCCTCTCCCTGTCATTCTGCCTGCTTCCCTTCCCGTATTCCTTTCATCCCTCTATCCTCCTCCTCCACTCCCCGTTCACCATCTCCACCGTTCCTTCCCCCTTCCCCCTCCTCTCCTCTTCTCCCCCCTTCGCTCCCTCCCCTCCTCCTCTCTCTCCTC
>SJVG01001075.1:0-11562 GCA_034774675.1 Scedosporium minutisporum
AACAGGGACAGCTCTTCCCCACGACCCCGCAAACCGCCTCTGCCCACTACAGCCCGTCCTAATAACATCACGAGCCCACGCCGTCCTACCACCCACTTCCTTCCCCCTCGGCACCACATACATCAACCACTCCCCGCACATTCTTCTCCCGGGTCTCGTCGACGCCCACGTCCACCTCAACGAGCCGGGACGCACAGAATGGGAAGGCTTCGAGACGGGCACGCGTGCGGCCGCGAGCGGCGGCGTCACTACGGTCGTGGACATGCCGCTTAACTCGATACCGCCGACTACGACTGTTACGGGGCTGAAGGCTAAAGTTGAAGCGGCGAAGGGCCAGTGTTGGGTTGATGTGGGGTTTTATGGGGGTGTTGTTCCGGGGAATGAGGAGGAGTTGATCCCGTTGGTTGATATGGGCGTTAGAGGGTTTAAGTGCTTCTTGATCGATTCTGGGGTGGATGAGTTTCCTGCCGTTACGCCCAAGGACGTTGCTAGTGCTATGCAGGTTCTTAAAGATGCGCCGACTACGTTCATGTTCCACGCTGAAATGGACTGCGGTGCGTCGGAACCTTCTACGCTACCGCCAACGTCATACAACACCTTTCTCGAGTCGCGGCCACCAACCTTCGAGACTACGGCTGTGTCCGAGATTCTCAACTTAGCCCACACAGCACCAAACCTGAATCTTCACATCGTGCATCTTTCCGCCACAGAGTGCATCCCCATGCTCCGCGAGGCCCGCCAAAAGGGCGTGAAAATCACAGCAGAGACGTGCTTCCACTATCTAGAACTAGCGGCGGAAGGTATCGAGGACGGCGATACGAGGCATAAGTGTTGTCCTCCGATTCGGACGCAGAAGAATCGGGATGCGTTGTGGCAGGAACTGAAGAGGTCGGATTCTTGTATTCGGACTGTTGTTTCGGATCATTCGCCTTGTACGCCTGAGTTGAAAATTCTTCCGAAGAGGTTCGGTGGGGGTGGACACGGACACAAGGAGGAGGGGGACTCTACTGAACCGGGAACGGGAGATAGTACGGAGAAGAATGAGTCAAAAGCAACCCCTGGCGATTTTATGGCCGCATGGGGCGGCATCTCATCCGTAGGATTGGGCCTTCCTATCCTACATACAGCAGCCAAGGACCGGGGACTCAGCATCGTCGATATCGTCCGGCTATGTTGCGCGGAAACCGCCAAGCAGGTTGGCCTTTCCAAGCGCAAGGGTAGCCTCCAGGTGGGACTGGACGCGGATATCTGCGTGTTTGACGACGGTGAGGAGTGGACTCTTACCAAGGGCGGGATGAGATGGAAGAACTCTTGCTCGCCGTGGGAGGGGAAGACGTTTAGGGGTAGAGTGAAGGAGACGTGGGTGCGTGGGCAGAGGGTGTGGGGTGGGGAGAAGGTGGTGGGCAAGCCGATTGGGGAGGCCATTCTTGAAAGGAGGGAGGGGTGAATACACTAGAACGGTCATGATGATGGTGATGATATTGTGACAGCTCGGCGTGCATCCGGGTAATGGAGTGATGGAGTAAGTGTAAAATGCTGGGAAGTATCACGATGATGTCTTTTGGGAACTTATGCTATCCTGGAGTCGGTACATGCTCCAACGGTAGCCAACGTCAACTGAAGAAGCTGCTGGAGCCTCACCGCGATTGACCTTAATCCTGCGTCAAGCAACACCGGGACTTGGAATATGGCATTATGGAAAGAGAGCACAGCGGATACGGTTCATTGTTGGTGCCAATGGACGGTTCGTTCTTGCCTCATCACGTTTTGTACATCTGACAGCTCGCTGAGTCCTTCCCTGGGTCGGTGATACCTGGCTAGATACCTGACATGTGTCAGGGATAGGGCGGCAGGAGCGAGCGTCATGTGGAAATGCCTACGGCAGTCAGCCCCTTTGACAGGATGCGAAGCAGATTGCTGTCTCAGACACTATTGAATTGATGTTTTGTAACTTTGTTTCGGTCAGGCAAGACATGACAATCGACGCTCCAGAGTTCCAGAGTTCCGTGGTTGCAAAATAGCCTTGCATTCCAAGTTGTTTCGCAGATGGTCTTGCGATCATCCACCCTATCTGGTTTATTTTACTTTTAATTCAATTTCCCCCTCCTTCTTTTCAGAAATATACTTCACGGAAGCGGGTGCTATCAACGTGGCCTAGCTGGAGATTCTCGATATTGCCGCGATGAGATTCGGGGAATCGGCCGTTGCATCTCACTTCCTGAGCAGTCCGAGGTGGATGGCTTTCATTTAGGGCACAGGAGAGTATGAGGACGGAAGAATTATCTCGATCTCTGAATGTCATTGGAGTTCATCGCGGCTAGGATCGTCACCGACGATGGATATCGCTTGTCTTTGAAGAGGGCCTCGCATATTTTTGTGTTGAGCATCAGCACTAATAACACTGTTACAGTTACCATCAACCTGCCAGAAAACGCTCTCCGAAAGTCGGCGCCTTTCAGCAATTTTGCAGTGAAAGCGCAAGGACCTCAGTGATGCTCCACTCTTCTCCTTCCTATTTTTAATTTTCCCCCCTTACCTTGCCCGTGTTCTGACTGGCCAATTCCCGCAAGCCTCCAGCCTCAAACTTGACGCATTTTCACGTGTCCGCAAAATGCACGTTCATTCGAAACTCCGAATTGCACCTCGAGGGCTTACATGCCCTCTCACCCCTTACCTTATCCAAGGAAACTTTTTTTTTAATCTAAAGAGAAACACGGGCTTGCCACCCTGTCTGTGGTGGCGGTGAGTCTAGGCTGGCGTTTTCATTGCCCGAGTGGAAAGCTTGCTCGGACTTGGACCCACTCTTTGGCTGGTCCCTGGATTTTGACCCACCGGGCTTGATATTTTTTTTTTTCTTATCAAAGGGGGCCCAGCTCGCCATCGAGCTTTCCAGGGCGGCTTCTATTATTTTCGCGGGCTAATTGATTGGGCGGTGCCGGAGGAAAAATCTTATCGGGCTAGCTGGAGTAGTGGAGAGTACCCCAGGTTTCCTTTAATTTTTTTTTTTCTTGGATAAGAAGCGGCTGGCGGCGTTCATCTTGGAACCGTTTACTTTTTTTCTTGTTTCCTAGTCAACTCACACTTTTTACCTCTCACATCCATACTTTTGCTGAAGCAATATGATAGCATTCGTCTGCATTTACTCTCCTCTAAAATTTGCTACTCTCGTGCCATCTTCACGATGAAGATGGAAACTTTGGACCCCCAGCGCCGCCGGCGCTCCTTCGCGTCGACTCTCGCCCACAGGGTGAAGTCGCCGAAGACAGACAATGCCTACATCCTGCAGATGCCCACCGAAATCATCGACCTCACCCTCGATTTCCTCCCCGTCGAGTCGGTCATCTCGTTCGCCTTGACCTGCCGGGGCCTCCACGGGAGGTACCACCATTCGACCAAACGCGAGCTCGATTCCTCCGCCAGGGAGAGTCTCCTCCTCTTGCTCGAAAAGGACGTCGCGGGCCTCTACTACTGCTACCACTGCAGTCAGCTACATACGTGGAATGCGCATCCTCACCAGCAGGAGCAGGGCGTTTGCAACTATGATGCCGGATGCATGTTTCGCGATAGGCCCGATCCGTGGGTCGTTTCGGGCTTCAGCTATAAGCTCAAGTTCCACACGGCGCGTCTCGTCCTGCACAATCGCCTCCGCGGACCCTCGCATGGCCCCGATGTCGGGATGCTGAACATGGACCATGTCGTCACGTATAGCTCGCGCAATATCTCCATTAGCGAGTCTTGGCAGGCTAAGATCATCGGCCGCGAGCTCTTCCTCCGCGCTGTCTGGAGCTACCACCAGGGTAAAGGCGGAGTGACGAAATCTCTTGGTCGATGGATCGAGCACGATGCTGACCGGTTCATCTGCAACCATGTCAGGGGCAGCCGCCTTTTGGAGTTTCCCGGCGCCGAGGGCTTGAATCTGGCGTCCATTGAGAGGATGGCGGGTCCCGTTAGATCGTGCCCGGTTTGCTATACCGACTTTCAGATGGAGGTCCGAGGGGCTGATTGGCATGAGGAGGAAGAGGAGAAGGAGGATGAGAGTGAAACCGAGCGCGAAAGTGGGGGTTGGACCATCACCGTCACAAAGTGGGTTCGCATGGGCAGCTGCAACTCGCCGTCGGATCCTCACTGGCAGACTCTGGCGAGCAAGACGACCCACGGGCTCGAGTGCAAACCGAGGAAGATGATGTGCGAGGCGGGAGAGATTAAGCAGATGTGGGCGGATGAAGGCAAGAAGTCTTCGCCCTACCAGGGACTGTTTGTCGAACCTTCGTGTCTGCAGGTGCCTCATCAGTAAGGAGCTGGACTTGGGAACACTACCAGACGACGCGAACGAGAACGAGAGAGCGACGCCGCTTCAGACATTGGAACAGGCTTGATTCTGCTAGGAATCCATTTTCGGTATCGGGTCTTTTTTTTTTTTTTTTCTTCTTGGTTTTTGGACTTGGTGTTGTCGACTTGACATGTGATTTTCCACACGTGGGATCTTTTTTTCTTGCAGACGATTTCATTGCATACGAATGGGATGGATAGATTTTGGAATGCCATCGGGGTTGAGCATTCCCTCCCCAGACTCCCTTCAAGGGACTGGCCAACAGGTCAATGGATAGACGAAAACAAAACTGGAGAGGGTTAGAAATAGAGACGGGATACAAGAGATGGGATAGAAAAAGAGAACTAGATTTGGGGGCGTCGGCGTTTGGGGCACCATTTAGAACAGCATTTAGATTCCTTGGTTAAAAGATTCAAGTTTGGATTTCTACAAAGTGGAAAGGCACACAACTGCTACCAACGTACCGTGGTGATACTGCCCTCATGAGCCCAAGTTGTGGAAGTAGATGCTCGTTTGGAATGCACCTTCCATTTGGCAGGGGCGGTTTGTGTGTATATGTGTTATACATATGAAAATTTGGCTCCGGATCCTCAACGTCTCATGGAAGTTCAAGTGGTCGAGCGGTGACGCACTGCTTATAAACTACTTCCGCAAGGCGCCGGCGTGGAACCCGGTCTGGTCAAACCATGAGACGTGGAGGAAATGGGAATTGGGAAAGGGAAATTGGGAATTGGGGAGGGAGAAGTGGGATTTCTTTTTTTGCTGGATTTATCTATATTATCTACATATTTTTTTCTCTTGTCAGGGCTCTCTGTTGAAGTTGTGATATCTTGATGTCGGAGGGTGGAAGTGAGGTGAGGTTTGGTGGGAAACTTGGAGGGGTTGTTGGTTCGAAACTGGTGGGGGACTTTTACGCGGCTTTTTTCCTCCCCTCCTCTCCTTTCGTCAGGTGGACTGCCGCCATGCTCTTCAGGATGCTGTATATTGATGGTACTTAGGGAATGAGATGCTCTCTTTTTAGATTTAGGAAATAATATAAGAGGAGAGGGAGTAGGCACGTCTTCTTTCGGTAAAGCACATTTGAGTATTGCAAACATCTGACATGGTAGCCCGTTGCAAGGCGACGAATCTTCAGGTTCTTCCTGCTGGCTTCCTCTCTGAGCCTATTCTTCATTCTTCGCGATGAAATTTAGAAGGAACGTTACACCACTTCACGGACAGCTCGGATCAAATGCGATCGGCAAGGGTCCCAACGCACGCCGCCAGAAGGAGAAAGTAAGATACAGTAAAATGATACACGTCGACATGTGGTATATTCTTGGGGTAACACAATGGCCTGGATAGGAAATAATTGGGAAGGAAAGAAGGCTGACCGCTCGGTAAAACTCTTTAGCTTGTGATTTTGAGGGGAGGATAGCACGCCGAGTAATACGAAGTAGCATGAAGGAAATCAATTCCATCTGTCCGGATCAACCTCTCTGCTTTGTGGACGATGCATTAGGTGGTCCCCAAACCCTATGATCACTTATCGTTGCGTAATACTACATACCTCTACGAAGGATGGAGAGCAACTGGAATCCACCCTCTCTTTAAACCCTTTTCGACCTGCCACCCAGTATCCTGGGACTTACCGAGCAGTCTAGGCAGAAAACAGCTAGGCTTGCGAATTGCTAATTGGGCAGACGAGCCAGGCCTGTGTTCTATGGATGCACAGTCTTGCCCGTCCGTCCTTGTCCCCTGTCCTTGTCCACGGTCTCGACTGCAGGAGGTCGAGCCACGGGACTTCGAAGTAAGTGCGTCCTCTGTTCATATTTTGTCTAGGAGAAGGATGATTCGAAATCCTTCGTACTGACAACGGCGCAGGCAAGATTGAAGAGTGCCCAGCTTGATTCACGATGCCCCCTACATATTTCTTTCCTCACTTGATGAGTCCCAGACTCCCAGGCCTGATGAGCCCGGACTGATGTTGTCATTGTCAATTTAAAGTTGATATTAATACAACGCTGACCAGAAAGTTGAAACACAGCTGCCATCGTTTAAGCGCAAGCGAGCTCCGCTTTAATTTGCGTCTTGGAAAACTTGGGGAATTTCACGTTGACGAGATTGAGAAGGGGGTTGCGTACCAAATTGCAATTTTGCAAATTGTGTGGGTGAGTCCATTATTATCATATTATTGATATTATTATCCGTCATAAACTTACTTCAACTGCACTCGGCTACGCGAGATGATACTCTGACGTATCACTGCTGCATCCAAACAAACCGACATCTCATCACACCTGGTTGAGAATCCTCCAATTCTATTCTTTTCTTTTGTGGCCCGCCCCACCTCGCTTCGTAACCGATCGAAGAATTTCGTTTCCTCCCGCTTCGATTGCCCGCCTGCGGAGTTGGGAAGAGAAATCGCCGTCAATCATCGCCAAGTCCAGAATTATCCGCACCCAGAACAGCTGAGTACCAAGCTTAGTCCCAAGCGGAGATGTGGGGGTTGGCTGTCCAATCCTTAGCGGCAGATAATTGTTCAGGTCCCCGCGACACCAAGCCCATGGCAAGCGAGCCGAGCTAATGCGGCAGGATGCGTCCAATTTCCAAGCCAGCGGGCGCGGCGAGGAGGAGCTAATGTGGTCTCTGTTCTGCTCCCGTCAACCGAAGAGCGATAATAAAGCTAATAAGTGAAAACCCACACCTCGAAGTCGGGATCCGCAACGTCAACGAATATCGCCGACTTATTGATGATGCCCGCCGGACCTCGCTTAGCAGCTTGTCCACCCCACCAACCAGACTGTCGACGAAGCCTCGAACAGGGTTAGTTTACAAGTGCCAAGTGGCGTATGCTGATCACCCGTTTCCTTGGTTCACCGGATCCCGGCTGGCTGGCCAGACCAGCCAAAGCTGCTAAAATTTCCATTGAGAACAGCGAAATGCCGAAGATAAGTACTCATACTTATCCTACCAAATAGTAATACTATGAATTCCTACCATAGACTCGACTGATGTTTAGTCTGCGCTATGCGGTGCCGTCTTCCCATCTCTGCACGCACTGACAGGATCAGCCATGGATCCCCAACCTCCCTCCACTTCGCTTCGCTTCTGCCTTTCCCAAACCACCAAACTTCGCAAACCCTAACCGTTATCCATGTCTACACTACCCCTGCCGCCACCCGACAAAGACATAGTTCCGCGGACAAGGGATCTTCAAGCGAGAATCTGTCTGTCAAAGGGCTTGTCTCATCTCACGAGTCATATAGGCCTGCCACTCTTGAATCTAAACTTACTTCGTACAGTCTCATTGCGCACTAGCTTCTCAAGGATGTTAGCTAGTTGCTACCACACCATGTGGATGCGGGTCCTTCCCCCCATACTTCGTACTCGTATGTATACTTTGTTCTCTGCGCCGCTGATCCGATCCCGCATGGGGGTCACTGCCGTGCTTTGCTTCTGTCGTTCTTGGTTCGAGGAGCGAGGTCTTCTAACCGAGCTCTACACATGAAATATTATCTGTATAAAGCACTGAGAGAGATGAGAAGCGACGCATACGCGTACTTGATAAGAGGTCGAGTACTTCATAGATTGACAAGTACTGCATAGATCTCAGAATGCAATGGCACTCCCCGTTGCATTCTCGGCTAGTGTAGGGCGGGCGAGGGCGTATGTCCCAAGGAAGAAGGTGGTCGGTACGCGAAGCAGAGGGCGCCCCGGAGCGAGCACTTCCCGGATGGGTCTGTCTGTCCCATTGGAAGGTCCATCGGTTTAGTTTCCCTTGTTCTCTTCCCTTGCAGGTCGGATGGTACCGAACATCGCTTATATTGATGATCTCATCACCTTGGCTGCTATTATTAACATTCTCCTCTCCTTACTCTTACTTGCTGCCATTCTTCGCATCTTGACTGCGCAGTTTTTGAATCTCCCTTCACCGTGACCTTGTTTCTTCGTTTTCCCGTTCTCCGCTTCGATAAATTTTGAGAAGGATAGCCCGCAGTCCCCGTTCTAAGGGCATTCTGCCAAGCTAATCTCACGCATCACGGATTCCGGCACTCGTAGTCGAATGAACCCAAGTGTAAACGGGCTTCTAAGTCTTCACACTTTCCTCCTATACCGTATATTCGCTCTTAAATCACAGTCTCGACCAACTGATACACTAACTTCCTCAAACCGCTCCAATTTGAATTCGCGCTGATATCGACTCCTCATTGCTTCTCGTCTCTCGATATGGCTACCACTATTTCCTAAATCCGCCCCATCCACCGAAGCATTGTAAATACTCCCTCGATTACCACTCGGCCACCCACTCCCTCCGCATGGAGAGGCCAGCATCTCCCGAGGGCGCCCGGCCCCAAAGCCACTATTCCGCCTTCGAAGCCGAGAAAATGGACCGCGCAAGTTCCGTCGCCACCTCTACGGACCATCCGGCGCTGCGGGAGCCCACCACCCAGTACCGCCTCTCAACCTCCGGCGCCACCCCCCTTTCCCTCGATGACGTGCAAGCCGTCGACGTCCAGATCCAGGACCTCTCCGTCGTCGTCGACACTTCCCCCTCGTGGCTCGAGCCCGCCACGTACCCCCAGCTCTTCAAGGAGCGCAGCTTCTTTGGCCCGAAGAAGCCTAGCGAGAAAACGTTACTGCACGATGTCAGCGCGTCGTTGGCACCGGGGTCTTTGACTGCTATTATCGGGGGGAGCGGCTCTGGGAAGACGACGTTGTTAAATACGCTAGCCGAAAGGATGTCGAGTCCGAGGCTGACGGAGGACGGGGAGGTGACGTTTAATGGGGTGAAGGGCGTGCATTCGGCGAGGCATGCGTACGTGATGCAGCAGGACGTTTTGCTACCGTCGCTTACCGTTAGGGAGACATTGAGGTACTCTGCCGATTTGAGGTTGCCGGCCTCCACTACAGCGGATGAGCGGAGAAAGGTCGTCGAGGAGGTCATTCTGGAGCTTGGGTTGAAGGAATGCGCCGACACGAGGGTCGGCAGCACGCAGCATAAGGGATGCTCCGGCGGAGAGAAGAGACGGACGAGCATCGGCGTACAGTTGTTAGCGAATCCATCCGTTCTCTTCCTCGACGAGCCGACGACGGGACTCGACGCCACGAGTGCTTTCCAACTCGTCAAGACGCTCAAGAGCCTGGCGCAAAAGGGCCGCACCATTATTACCACCATCCACCAACCGCGATCGGAAATCTGGGACCTCTTCGATAACCTCATCATCCTGACTAAGGGAAGTCCCGTTTACTCCGGCCCCATGAAGAAATGCGCCCCGTGGTTTGAGAGCCAGGGGTTTAAGCTTCCGCCTTTCGTTAACCCCGCCGAGTACTTTATCGACGTTGCTGCCATCGATAATCGGACGCCTGAGCTCGAGGCGGAGACGGTAGCAAGAGTTTCTGGGCTCAAGGATGCGTGGGTCGAAGAAAGTCGTGCGCGGTACGGCTCGAATGCGGCTGCGCCGTTAGAGACGGAACCTCATGTTGGCCACCATAAACGAAAGAGTTCCAAGGCCAAGAGAAGGAGGAAGCAGCACGCAACATTCTTCAGACAAATCACCGTCCTCACCGATCGTACATTCAAAGTCACCTATCGCGACCCGCTGGGCATGCTCGCAGCGACGCTTGAAGCCGTCCTCATGGGTATCGTTACAGGCTACATCTTCTACAACCTCGGCAGCGACCAATCCGGCATCCGCTCGCGCCAAGGTGCCCTCTACACAGCCGCCGGTCTCCAGGGCTACCTGATGCTCATGTTCGAAGTGTACCGGCTCACCATCGACATCCTAACCTTTGACCGCGAGCACAGCGAGGGTTGCGCCGACGTCGTGCCCTTCCTGCTGTCCCGTCGCTTCGCTAGGATGTTTACTGAGGACTTGCCCGTGCCGTTTCTGTTCAGCGTCATTTTCTTCTTCATGGCCGGGTTTGAGAGGGATGCTGAGAAGTTCTTTGTCTTTTTTGCTGTTACGCTGTTGAACCACTATGTGGCCATGACGTGCGCTATGAGCTGTGTTGCGGCTGTGAGACATTTCCCTGGTGCGAGTTTGATTGCCAATTTGGTGTACACATTGCAGAGTATGGCTTGTGGGATGTTTATCCAGAGTAATACTATTCCCGTGTACGTGCGTTGGCTCAAATGGATCACTTATACGGTACGAATTCCTCTTCCTTTCGATATCCTTGGCCCCGTGCTAACACTCCCGATCCAGTTCTATGTCTTCGGCGCGTACTGCGGCAATGAATTCCAAGGAAACTTCTACGATTGCCCGTTTCCCGGAGGAAGAGACAACCCCCTCTGCGTATCGTACACCGGCGAGTACGTGATGGAGTTTCTCGGATTCCCGAAGAACTGGATAGCCCGACCGATTCTCATCCTAGTAGCTTTCATCGTCGCTCTCCTGGCCCTGTCTGCCGTGCTCCTCTACTTCGTCAAGGTAGAAATGACGATCGCGCGTGCCCGAACCTCCGATACCGACTTATCCGCCGGCAAAGAAAAGATGAAGGCGAGCTCCATCGCCGAGGTCCGCACCATCGACGTCGGCCTCGACAGCTTTGCCCTCGAGCTCGACAAGCGGACCACCTATGGTAAGAAATTGCCGCGCAAGACGATCTTGAACCCCGTTACGGCCACGTTCCAGGCTGGAACGCTAAACGTCATCATGGGCCCCTCGGGGAGCGGGAAGACGTCTCTGCTGAACGCGATGGCGCTGAGATTGCATAGCACCGTCGGAACTCGGTACCTACCCAGTGGCAAGCTCACCTTCAACTCGGCCGTGCCGTCGCGGGCCGTGATCCGTTCCGTTTGCTCCTACGTCTGCCAGGACGACGATGCGCTCCTGCCGTCGCTGACGGTTCGCGAAACTCTCTACTTCGCCGCTGGCCTACGTCTTCCTTCCTGGATGAGCAAGGACGAGAAGAAGCGACGCGCCGAGGACGTCCTGCTCAAGATGGGTCTCAAAGACTGCGCCGACAACCTCGTAGGCAGCGATCTGATTAAGGGCATCTCAGGCGGCGAGAAGCGCCGCGTCTCCATCGCCGTACAGGTGCTCACAGACCCCCGCATCCTGCTCCTCGACGAGCCGACTTCGGGCCTGGACGCCTTCACGGCGAACTCGATCATGGAGGTGCTGCAGGGTCTCGCCGCCGAGGGCCGCACGCTGATCTTGACGATCCACCAGGCTAGGAGCGATTTGTTCACGCATTTCGGAAACGTTTTGCTGCTGGCAAGGGGGGGTGAGTGCGTCTATACGGGG